>JAJOOE010013531.1:0-12731 GCA_036250405.1 Solanum raphanifolium | reverse complement strand
ACATTCATAACTGATTCTAGATCTTCCATATACTCCTGTTTACACCAAAAATGAAACAACACAAGACAATTCATCTTCATCTTCTGAATAGTGTTGCTCTTGTTCTGATGACATCTAAGGTTCCTTTCTTTCCACGTTGACCACCAAATACAAGCTGGGATGATTTTCCATCTCTCCCTATGTCCTGAGATGTTGGCATAACTACTCCATATCTTCAGGGTTTGGGTTACTCTCCTTGGCATCACCCACGTCAGTCCTTTTTTATTGATGAAGAGGATGTAATATTTAGTTTATATAAGTTCCTTTTGAATTACAGTGGCTCATTGCTAGGGTTCCAAACAACGATGACTCTGTCAATGTAAATTTGGAAAGTCTACTTCCCAAGAACTTTAACTAGAATACAACAGTTTATTTAACACGCAGGAAGGAATATTAACAGAACCAGTTAACGTTACCATACTTTGTGTAGAAACGACTAACTATATGAGCAGGGTGACAAACCTCAGCTATGGACGAGGCTACTGCTGCAGCAGCTTGAGTTTTGTGGGAAAGCTCACGCATGTAGCGACCAAATCTGCGTACTGCAACTGATATGACTGGTACAACAGCTAGCGACAACACTAGATTTATATTATAAAAAATCAGTAAGAATATAAGATATAATAAAAAGAAGCTAGAAGGTAATAGGAAATCAAATACTATTTTTTCTTAAAAAGCCTTATCCCTTACATGTTAATTTCCATGATGTTTGAAACATAAACCCAAGACCAATAAATGCAGTAGCAAGATTCCTCAAAGCCTCTGAAAGATTAGTAGTTGCAGCATTCTTTATGATCTGGGTATCTTCAGATAGCCTACTGAGGAGCTCCCCAGTTCGAGTAACATCGAAGAAAGCTATCTCCTGAAGAATGCATTTGTCTTTCAGAAAAATCTCAAGATGGAAAGAAAAACAAGACCAACTCTAACAAAGTGAGAAAAATAAAACTCAATTAGAGGAAATTAGCCAGGAGTATGTATTTACCTGGTGAACAAGGTGACTTAGCAAGTTCTTTCTCAACCTGGCTACAACCCTTTCACTAGCAGAAGAGAATAACCATGCTCGAAGTGCTGTGCAAACAGAACTGAAAGAGGCAATTGTTGCAAAGTTAGACATTACAAAATGCAATTGAAGGGGAAACCCATTGTGGAGGGGCCAAGTGTCTCATTGTGCCCCCTTCACCGTGAAAGCCTAGAATAGTAGAATACAAACTCCAAGCAACGATTCAGGTTACCGATAATTAAATTGAAGATTTGCTTTAGCAACATGAAAAGATAGAAAAAGAAAGTTGGCCAAAAGTTGCAGGGAATACCCGATGATGACAATCAGAAAGATTTCAAGTATTGTGTTCTTGACTGCATTTAAAGCTTCTGATTTCTGTTCAGGTGTTTGGATATCACCTGAAACAATATCAATTATCTTTCCCCCAAATTTTGGCTGCAAAATTGAGCATTATAAAGTCAGCGACAAGAAAATCTAGGAAATCCAACTTTTGCTTCAGTAGAAAAACAGTGAACTGAAAAAGAGGTACCGACAATCAAAATGCTTGATGTTGCTGCAAACAGCAAAGCAATTGTGGCCAATACCAAATTTCCTGCTTCAGGCTTTGCCTGCAAAACAGGTGCATGTTAAAAGTTTGATTCAACTCCAGTGTCCACACAGTTGGCCAAACTACAGACACAAACAATATCCACTTACAAGTGAAATAACTCTGCCAAATCCAACATTTGGTGCCTGAAGATGAAGATGAAGTTAGCTACTTGTACACAACAATGGTTAGTAATATACATGACTTGAAAACATGAAAACAAAACTTGAGTTACCGGAACAGAATCACCATGCTCAAGGTCTCCCAGCTGACCATCTCCAGCATCATTTCTCTTTCTCCCTAACTATTAAGACGACACGAACAATTAAAACCAAAAAAAGAATCTGCTAAAACACACAGCATTCCCTTGCCTAATCAAATTCTCAAAGCTACTATTGTAATACTCCTCACCATTAGCACTACATGCTCAATGATTTTGAATCTGAAATTAAGTAATAACATAGATACACTTCTACGCAGTAAACCTCAAATTGGAGAAGAAGAGCGATGGAATAAGTCTAGTTTCAATTGCCATGTAGCTGTTCTAACCAAACTAAACACCCAGAAGCCTATGAACCATAAAACCCCATACAAAAAAAATACAATCAGAAGTTGGGCTAATTAATTTAGTACCAATATCGAACATCATGACCTAACAACCTCAATTCGTAGAAAATTTTCAACACCTGCGATTTTACACAGTAAAATAAACTCCGAACGCAAATTTACTAAAATCCAACAATCTATGAACACAAATTCGCTAAAACCCAACAAATAAAAGGGAATTTTATAGTTATTAGATGAAAATAGAAATTTTACGGAAGTAGAAAAAAAAACTTAAAAACTTACGGCATGTCTGTCTAACAAAGGAGTTCTGGCATTACCGAAACCATGGCCATGCATTCCTGAATGGCCGTCCATGGATTGAGAATGGAAGTGTGGTGGTCACAGGTAGAGCTTTTCAAAAATGGAAGAAAGTGTGGGAGTGAATGATGAAATGGGTGATGAGTTTTATATTTGTGTTTTTGTATAATTTGTCGTGTAGCATTATAATATTAGTGGGGAATTTCTTGGAGATCAAGACGCAAGACTCCATGGTCGACTTGCTATCAATAAAGACAAATTCTATTTAGGTAATTGCTTATGTCATTTGCAAGACTATGGAGATTTAACAATTTTGTTACACTGGCAAGTGGCAACTGTTCTCAAAAATTGCCACAAGTTTTGCAAATTAATCTCCATATTGCTTGTTCTTATTTTATTTTATTCTTTTTTTAAGATAGTGATGGATCTATGAAATAATTATTTAACTTTTGAGATAAAAGACAAGTCTCTGTACATTTTACTATTTTCTTTAAATCTAAATTTGTGAAATTATACTAAATATGTTAGTACTGCGATTTATTACTTTGTTGCTTATAATCCACAGGAAAATTAGCGACATTTTACTACAAGTAAATTGAAATGAGTTGCTTCCCAGAACTACTTTTAAAAGACCGAAATAAATCGTTAAAAGTTTTGTGGGCCCGACCCGGCCTGCTTTTGTTAGTTGAATCCTATGACTTTTCAGCACCTTTTCCATCTAAATAAGTAAACGGAGTGAATATTCTGTATTATTAAAGCAATTCAAATAAAGAGATACAATTAAACCTCACTAAATTAATATTTGCTAAATTAATAATTTCTCTAAATTAATATTTTTTTGGTTCTAACTTGGTCAATGGAAAAAATCACTCATTTTGATAAGCTAATAAGATTATATATTTTCATAAGACTCCTATATAAATATATGGTCCCAACAATAGTATGAATTAATAATTCTTTAAGAGTATTAATATATCTAAGACAATTTAGTGAAATATGATTCTATTATTTTTTTTAAAAATAAATCTAGTTGAAGCTCATCTCTAACTTTTCTTATTACATCAAAATGTTTTGGTGTTATCTTTTCGAACTACACCATAAAATTGTGAAAATTTATAGATGTGATAAGTGTTTCCTTTAGCGTTAATAATTACAAATGTACTGTATTATATTCAACTTCGTCATCAACATTGTTTTTTTTATGGTATCCACAATTTCTTCTAAGTAATGGACCTCTCAACATGTATTACTTTCATCTGGATAATCCAAGAAGTTATTGATGTCAATTTTTTTCGGTAATAGGGATCACTTATCATGGCCTCAAGTTCAAAAATGACGTTTTCACAAAACACTCTTTAAATTAATAAATATTAATTTATCGATTAAATAATACATCAACAAATTAATAACATTTCATTGTCTCACCTATATTAATTTAGTGAGATTTTACTGTGGTATAAATTTAATTGAAGTATTCCAAGTTCATTAAATATGTTATTATTGTTGTTGTTGTTTTTTACTCCCTCCGTTCCTATTTATATGTCAGCATTTTTTATTTCACATGCATTAAAAATTAAGTAAGTTAACTATTCTACTTTATTTTTTATCTTTTTAAGTCAACTTTTCAATCAATGAATATAAATTAATTTATTTTGATTAATTAATTTGACCAATGAACATGAATTATTCACTTAATTTTTCTAGATTGGTCAAATTTATATTTTAAAGGCTAATAACTCACAAGAGTAAATTTATGCATTGATTTTATAAAATGACAAATACTCCATCTGTCCCTAATAACTTGTCCACTTTTGAATTGACACACATATTAAGAAATTAATTAATGACATAATGAGTTTACCATTTTACTCCTATTAATTATGAAGTAGATGAAAAATTTGCATTTTTCAAAGTAATTAGTCATTTAATTGAGGGTATAATAGGTAAAAAAAAATTGTCATTTCTTGATTTGTCAAAATGGACAAGTAATTAGGGACAACTATAAAAGGAAAAATTGACAAGTAATTAGGAACAGAGGGAGTATTATTGACCAACTATTTATAGTAAGGATGACATATAAAAAGTAACGGAGGGAGTAGTATAACTCAAAAATTATGGTAACTAATTGGATAATTTAAGGTATGAAATTCTCTTTATTTTTTAATCCTTTCAAGAAGTTCTTATTCTCTTTGTTTGGTGATTCTAATTCACGATCTTCGAGATGACTATTGAATATACTAGTACAAGTTAATAATTTATGGATTTATAGATTTCTTGGAAAACGGAAAGACATGGAAATGGCTTATAATTTGTATATGAATAGAGTAGTAGTTGCTAAGAAATTCTATAGTGGCAAGTTGATACGATGACCCAAGTCTTGTTCAAAAGAATATTCATCGTCACTAGTGTTTAAAGTAGAAAAATCTACTATTACAATATCGTTTTCCACATCTTGCACTCGTGGCTTACCACTTTTTACCTAAATAATAATAATTTATTAGCCTATAGGAATAGCATTTCATGTTTATCCACTATTTACTTCTTTTTTTTAAAAGGGTTTGAAAAATACCTTAACTTTGGTCGGATTTGCTGTTGCGATACTAAACTTTCATGAGGATCTATTACATCCCTATACTATTTAATACCGTATTTTAAACATATATATTTGTCCACGTGGACATAAAAAATAATGCAAAATTATAAATAGTAATGTGTCCACGTGGGCACATATATACCTTTAAAATACACTATTAAATAGTTCATGGGGTAAAAAATGCGGTATTAAATAGTCTAGGAAGGTAATAAGTCCTCCTAAAAGTTTAGTATCGCAACAGCAAATCCGACCAAAGTTGAGATATTTTTCAGACCCTTATCCAAAAAAAAAATAGGCCTATTATTAGAATAATATGGTATCTTCAAAGATACCATGAAATCCCATGAATGAACATCAGTTTTGAATTGGGCCTCATCCTAAACAGCGAAATTACATGCAGGCCCGTTGTTATGTTTTGCATGGGGTGTCAAATATGCACGTCAGACTAAATTTTAAAATGGCAAACTACCTAAATCCCACTAGTTTAGGTCTTAATTACTAAAATTCCCGATAGTTTCAAATATTTCTTCCTCTACCATATTTCATGCTTAGGATACATGAGGTTGAATCCGTGAGATACATGTATCTGCCAAATTTTAAAATCGAGATACGTATTTTATTTGTTTAAATTAATTGGTTATAACTGATTTCCTTAATTAGAGGAGTAATTGATGATTTTTAGAATATATGGCAATTAATTCTGGAAATTAAATTACTCAAATCTCTTAATATAGGACAAATCAAGGAGTGTATTTATGTTTAATTAATTTCATTTATTATTCTTTGAAATAATAAATTCATTAATATTATTATTAATAAAAAAACAAAAATATTAATTTCATTTTATTACTCTTAAAATAATAAATTCATTAATTTGATGTATCTATTATCAATAGATGATGTATCCGACAAACTAAACACTTAGATACATGAGTATCATACAAGTACATTCATATGTATCGTAGAACTATCTAGTATTAATTTCGTGTATTTGTTATATGTGTCTATTATTAATTTTGTGTATCTATTTATATGATCTAATTTTAATTTCATGTATTTTTTATATGTATCTAGTATTAATTTGATATATCAAGTATCAATTTCATACATTATATTCAAAAACATGTATCTCAGATACATAGTAAGTTGTAAGCATATACATAAATTATGTGTGTCTTTTATATGTATCTAGTATTAATTTTCTCACAGATACATATAATATTAACTCAGATACATCAACTCTTAACTAGATACATGTACACATGATGTGTTTCCAACATTGTTGCATATCTAATGGTGTATTTATTATGTTACGTAAAGCTTGGTATAATTCTTCCCTCTTGATTGAGTCGTTCCTATACTTAGATCTATTCTTGGCTTGAATGTTAACGGATGAAGAGTCAGTCCCTGCAATGAGAAATTCTTGAGTGAAAATAACAAATAGAATCATCTGATTTTGAGAATGACCAGCCATTAAAGTATTTGAGAAACAACAAAATCAAAAAATATAAAACCTAATTTGTAAAACTTTTTAAAATTGAATGTCAGAACATTATGAACTTTAACTCAGATACAAAATCAAGATACATGAGAATAATAAAAATAAACATATATGTATAGTGTTGATTTGAACATGTAAATATTTATTGAGAGGATGAAGGAAGAAAAAGGGAGAAGATGAAGGAAGAATGAGGGTTAGTAGACGTGGGGTGGGGTGGGGAACGACATATGTGATTTATGTGAATACAAAAAAATTGAGTTGTTAATGTGGACCCTTAATTAAGGAGTTTAAATTTAAGATAATTATCCAATACTATATTTAAGGGATTTGTGTATCTAATTAAATATTTTAAAATATATGGTATGAATATTAAAAGTGGTAGTATATGTAATTGTTTTAAACTAGAGATAAATATAGTATATATGGTAGTAATGTATGTGTAGTTATGTAGTTTTTCCCTCTTAGGGTTAAAACCTACTATAAAATAAGACTACCGCCTCTTCTTTTTTTCCACCCATTAGGTTAGGCGGATTAGCATTTGATGCCTAGAAAATTATAGTAAGTTATTTGATATTTTCTCATGATCATAAGATATGAAGTAGTTTAATAAAAAAGAAGCGATCTTTCAAATTCAAAAAATTTCAAATTAAACGACATATTTTATTATTTTTCTCTTAATTTATGTGATTTTTTTTTTTCATTTCAAAAAAGCCGCACTTATTACTGTCTTGGTGTTCCAAGGTTTTCTATTTGGCATAACATATATATTTTCTTATTTGATAAATATTTACAAATACCACCAACATTTTAATCATATTAAAATCCATAAAGATATGTTCTTCTATTTAAAAGTGTAACATCTCGCAATTTGAAATACCTAGGATGAAGCTAATAATTGGAAATAGTCATTTTTAGAAAGAATGAAAATCTGGAAATTTGTTCAAGTTAGGAAAAGTTGAGTTTTGGTCAACTTCAAACGGCCATAAATCCTAGATCAGGATGAGTTAGGTGTACTTCCAGATATGGTTGCAAAGATCTTGGAAGGATCTTTCCAACGCCACCGAGTTTGCGCGATTTCGAGTTTGTATGAGTAAGTTATCCCCTTTGGAAGTTGGACTGTTGGATTTAGGAAAGTCTAATCCGGATTTTAGAAGGGTGATTTAGTCTTTTCCTTACCTAATTATTCTAATTCATTTTTAGGAGATTAATTGGGGTAACACCAGATTTTGGTCTGTTTAGAAAAAATTAGAATTTTCACGCTAGGGCTTGGAGAAAAGAGAAAAGAGAAAAAAGGAGAAGAGAAATCAAGAATCACCAAGATCGTCGAAGTTTGGCTTGTGGAATTCGTCGGGGGTGATCCCTACAAGGTATGTGAGATCACATAGTGTTGGGTTCTTTCACCCACATGCCAATCTTGTTTCAATTCAGTGAATTTAAATTGCTTGAATGCAAAGAAAGTGAGTTCTTGAAGAACATTGTTGAAAAATTAGTTGAGTTCTTGATGGTTGTGTTGTTGAAGTCTCTTGTTGATTTGATTCGTGTTTCCGGGTGAATTTTCGAGTCAAATCTATTGTATGTTGAGGGTACTATTGATCCTAAGTGTTTGGGGAAAGAATCATGGAAGTTTGGAAGGTTTAGAGATGAAAAACGAAGGAGAAAAGTCGGAGTTCACCTGGGGAAAGGGTGGGGCGTCGCGCCAGCCAGCGCGCCCCAAAAGAGTTTCTGAAGTTTCACCCTTGGGGCGCCACGCCAGCCAGCGCGCCCCAGCTTGCCCTTTGAAGTTTGAGGGCTGGCGCCCCACGTCTCTCAGAGCGCCAGGGACGCCAGCTCTCCCCATTCGTTCCCCACCTTTTTGTACTTGTTCCTTAGCAATGTACCTATGTTTTCTAGTTGATTCCAACACTCTAAGATACATCTAAACATCATGAAATCATCCATAAATATGAGATCATGAACCTTAAATCCATAATCCAATTCAAGGAAAGTTAAGATCAAAGTCAAGAGAAATAAGAGTCAAGTCAAGATAAGTTCTTAGAGTTTTTCCAAAAGTCTTTTCCAAATGTTTTAACTTTGTTTTAAGACTTAAAGTTCAAGTTGAGTAAAGAGTATAGAGTAAGTATTGAAGTTCATTTCTTCAAAAGTATTAGGGGATTCCCAAAGAGTTTATAAATGTTTTCACATTTAAATAAGAACGGAAACTGAGATTTCCAAAGAGCCTTCGGGCTAGTTTTCTGAAAAGAGTAATAGTTTTCTAAATGAAGCAACAAGGGAAACTGAGATTTCCAAGATAGCCTTTGAGCTAAGTTTTTGAGCACTAATCTCAAATAACAGAAGAAGTGTGTTTTTAAAACATAAGAGCCAGTATATTTTGGGAGTAGTATTGAGCACCGAATTGGGGACGAGCATGAGTTCAGATAACTCATGTCACCATAGAACCATGTAGCCACCATGGGTAGAAAAGGGTCATACTTTTAAGATGATTTCGCAATAGACTAGTGGATCCATAGGCAGTTTAGGTTCTATACCTTTGGTCGGGTATAGGATGCGCTGGCAGCGTGAGGTAGATCATTGTATCATCACTGTAGCTTTTATGTGATGGTTGTCGGTTAGAGAAACTCCCACAGAAGTATTGTATTTTTATATACATCAGTTTATTGTATTTTTACATACATTCCAGAGTTTCTGTTGTATCCTTGTATATACACAGAGTTGACATCATGTTTTAAAACAGTTTTTCTTTATATTGCACTTGTTTTAAACTGCTTTATATTGAAATGAGTTCAGTTAAGTATTCATGAATTGAAAAGAGCCAAGATAAGTGTTTCTTTCAGATTCCCTTTCAAGCCTATGTTGTTTAATTTAGCATTCCAACTCGTATACTCGTACATTCAATGTATAGATGCCAGTTGGCTTGCATCGTCTTATGATGCAAACACATGTAACTAGGATCGACATTCCGGCGCATCGTTGATCCAGTGAGCAGTTCAGAGTCCGTTGGTGAGCCGCATTGCTTTCCGGAGGATCCATTTCATTGCTTTCTAGTATAGCTTATTAGAATGTTGTGGGGTCTATCCCAACATCCATCTCAGTTGTTATCAGAGGCTTCGTAGACAATCAAATGTTAGTCCTTGAGTCTTTTCATTATCATTTGTTATTGTCAAGACTTGGGTTGCCACTTTTTGCCAAGTTGAATGTTTAACCTTTAAACATTATCAGTTATTTCATTATTCAGTTCAGTTAAGTTCATTGATCATTATAAATATGAATATTGTCTTCCACTGAGTAAAGTAAACCAGGCCAAGGGTTCGCTTGGGGCCAACAATGGTCTTCGAATGCCAGTCCCGGCCAGGATGTAGGCTCGGAGCGTGACAAAAAGTTTATTAAGGATAATTTTAAAATATTATAAAATTTTCTTATATTTCATAATTTCCACGCTTGGTATTAAACTGCATATCATAAATTAAGACAAAAAGAGTAGTACAGTAAAAAATTTCTACAAAATGTGTTCCCTAGGTCACTTTTGAGGTCGTAGGCTAATTGTGACAAAATGTGTTTTCTCAATGACCCTACAAATTATTGAATCACCACTACATTTATTTATTTCATTCTTTCTCATCAAAAAATATCTATATTTAAGTGGTGTACAATCCTTATTATAACAACACGTTTCCTCTCATATAGATAAAAATTCTCTCTTATAGTATGGTCTATATATTCTAGTTTGAGCTCCAAACATCTGAATATAATAGTGATATATCATTGAAAACACTATAAAACATCAGAAAATCAATATAATATGGATGCAATATTATTCAACAACACAAGAATGGTAACCTCAAGAAGACCATCTCCAACTACTTTATTGAGTCGAGGTCAGCCATTACTAGTTGTACTATCAAAAGCTGATGTACCAAATTTGACTACTATCCGACGTTCAGGGAATTACAAACCCACTATGTGGGATTTTCAATATATTCAATCCGTTAACAATTATTACGCGGTATATTCTTTTGTTACATTCCTCTAATTTATATAGCATATATATGTATAAATATATGTACACACACAATGTGTTGTATCTAGAGGTGTCAAAGAGATAGGTAGTGGTGAAATTATAAATATTAAAATGAGTTTGAAATAGAAATTGAGATGGGTCTTGACCCATCCAAAAGACCCATCCAAGTGTATTTTGGGCTAAAAATTGAGTTAGGTCATGATTTTCCCAATTCGATCCATTTAATCTCAATTTTTTTTATATATTGTTATTTAATTTTGGGGAAACTAGGCATTTACCCCATAAAAGTAAATTAATTACAAACATATACCCTTTACATTCATACCCCACTAAATAATTACACTATATACCCCCAACTAATTTCGCTTAACTAATACTAAATCAGTATCATATACTGTATTGGTATCATTAGGGCTGATAATTTCGCTGTATTGAGTCTGTTAACAATAATTACGTGGTATATTTTTAATGTATTTCTACGTACATAACTGCATAATATATGAAATGTGTTGTATCATTCAGATAATAATTAACTTTAGGGTTGCATATAGGGAGATAAGTATAGGGAACGGTTTGACAAAGTGAAGAAGGAAATGAAGAAGATTTTGATGATGGTTGAGGGATCAATACAAGAATTAGATGTTAAGTTGGAATTGATTGATAATTTACAAAGGCTTGGAGTGAGTTATCACTTTAAGGATGAAATTATGCAAATATTGAAGAGCGTACATGACCAAAATGCAGCCACAGCAGATTCATTATACTCTACGGCATTGAAGTTTAGGCTCTTCAGACAACATGGTTTTCATATCTCTCAAGGTACGTACATACGAGTACGAGGATCAAATTATCTAATATTTTCATGTGATTGTTATATTTTTTTTAGATATATTTAACGATTTCAAGGACGTGAATGACAATATGAAGCAAAGTATTTGTAATGACACAAAAGAATTGTTAGAATTATATAAAGCATCATTTCTCTCTAAAGAAACTGAAACCACTTTGAAAAATGCAACAAGATTCACAGTGACGCATCTAAAGAATTATATTGACAATCATCGTGGTGATGAAGAGAGTAATATAATGATGGAATTAGTGGTCCATGCCTTGGAACTTCCAAGGCATTGGATGATGCCAAGATTAGAGACAAGGTGGTATATTAGCATTTATGAGAGAATGCCAAATGCTAATCCTCTTTTGTTAGAGTTTGCTAAATTGGACTTCAATATTGTACAAGCAACACACCAACAAGATTTGAAAATTCTATCAAGGTGAGCTATATAGATCTCTTGGAGATAGATATATAATTTTCTAGTAATAGTATATATAGTACTTCCTTTGTCCATCTTTACTTATTCAGCTTTGACATTTGCAAGGGAAAAATAAATATAAAATAGAAAATTATCCTTTGGTTTTGAAACTGAACTAGTAAAATTGGACGACTATTTTTAATACATTGGACAAGTAAAGATGGACAATGGGATGTAAAATCAATGATTTCTCTCCTACATGATACGTAGCCTCAATTTTGATGTAAATAATTAGGTGGTGGAAGAGCACATGTCTGGCAGAAAAGCTATCGTTTTCAAGGGATAGGCTAGTGGAGAATTTATTTTGGGCAGTAGGGACAAATTTTGAACCTCAACACAGCTACTTTCGAATATTGATAACAAAGGTTATTGTCTTTATTGCAATCGTAGATGATATTTATGATGTTTATGGCACTCTTGATGAGTTAGAACTCTTCACTCATGCTATTCAAAGGTCAGTAATTAATTACGGTTTTATTGGAGGAAGTTGGAGAAATTACAATCATCTTAATTTGCTTTTGTATTTATAAAATTTTATTTTCTAGTAATATAAAAAATTAAATTCAGACGGGATACAAAAGCAATGGAAGATCTTCCAGATTATATGAAAGTATGTTATCTTGCACTCATCAATACCAGAAATGAAGTGGCATATGAGGTTCTCAAAAAACATAACATCAACGTCCTACCCTACCTTACAAAATCAGTAAGATTCATTCTACTTTATAGAGTAAAAAATTTCTTTTCCCAAAATATTCCCGATTTTCTTCAATATTTAAATGGCTTATATATATATATATATATATATATATATATATAT
>JAJOOE010013530.1:0-18258 GCA_036250405.1 Solanum raphanifolium | reverse complement strand
AATTTTATCATGTTGCGTTTCATTTAAACACAAAATATAAATTATTTCATTAGTTAAATTATTTATCGTAGTGACTAGTGAGAATGTACATTATGTTAGCATTTATTAATTGAGAAAAGGTTCTATACAAACTTGTGGTCCCTCCGTCTCATATTATTAAAAATATTTTTCCGGAATTATTATTTATTTTAGATAATTAAAATAGAGTGTATTAAGAAGAGTTACAAGGCAATTAGTAATTATTTTTCTACTTATTCACAATTTCTTTAGTAAAGATGTGTATAAAAAGAAAAGTTTGGGCCCACGATCCACATGTCAAAAAATGGGTGGAGCCTCTTCCAACTTTTGTTAGTTGGGCCTCTACCATAGTAAAATTTTTCGTTGAGGTTAGGTATGTGATTGGAACCTTAAGTGGCCTAGTAAAATATTCATTTGAAATATTCAAATAATAATAGTAACAGTTTTGTTATAATGTAAAAAGTAGTCATCTATGGTTTTAAATGTAATTTATATAATTACATACTCCCTCCATTTCAAAAAAAAAAAATCATACTTTTCTTTTTAGTCCGTTTCAAAAAAGAATGATTCTTTTCTTTTTGTTGACAACACTTTAATTTCAACTTTTCACATAATACATTTAAAACCACAAAATTAAAGGATATTTTGATACATCTAACATAACTTTAATTTAGGGTTACAAGATTGAAAAATCTACTTTATTTTCTTAAATTTTGTCTCAAACCTAATTAGATCATTTGTTTTTAAACAGAAGCCGTATAAATTTTTGAAGATGGTCAAGCAGATGCTTTGACTTTCAATTTTGAGGGGAGGAGTACAAAAGAAAAAAAATGTGCGGTCTAAAAAGTTTGGTCGGACTCACGGAAAGGAAAAGGGGATGTATAGAAGTGTTTTAGAAAAAAACAGAAAAATATCTTATTAAATCAAATCAACTTAGGTAAACTTTTTGATGTAAAAATCATGAAGGCATTACTTAGGGAAAGTTTCTACTTATTCTTGTTCCTGTGTTTGTATTCAATCCATCAAAGCTTTGGTGCTACAGATACAATAACTACAACTCATTTTTTAAAAGATGGTGATGATAATATTACTTCACCTGGTGGAATTTTTGAAATGGGGTTCTTCAGTCCAGATAATTCGGAAAATCGCTATGTCGGTATGTGGTACAAGAACGTATCTGATAGGACTGTGGTGTGGGTTGCCAATAGAGAAGCTCCTTTGAGGAGTGGATCAGGTATCTTGAAAATAATTAAGTCTCGACTTGTCCTTGTTGATGGAACTAACAATGTTGTGTGGTCAACTAATACCTCTAGATTGGTGCAGAATCCTGTCGCGCAGTTGCTAGATTCTGGAAATCTTGTTGTTAAAGAGGCTGGTGATGATAGCTCGGGGTATTTGATATGGCAGAGTTTTGATCACCCAACGGATACGCTATTAGCAGGCATGAAGCTTGGGAGGAATTTTGTAACTGGAAGAGAGGTGTACTTGTCATCATGGAAGAATGAGGAGGATCCAGCTCCCGGTGACTATACATTCCATTGTGATCCTACTGGTTACCCACAGACTATCGTGAAGAAGGGCTCAGATGTTGTGTATAGCTCTGGACCGTGGAATGGTCGATATTTTAGTGGAACACAAAACTCGAGACTAGGCACTTTCTATACATATGGAGTATATTCAAGTAAGACAGAGGTGTATTTTTTGTATAAGCTCACATCTTCAGTTCTTGTGAGGTTGACAGTAAGTCATAATGGAATTCTACAGATTTGGACTTTGGATGACAGAGAACAGGGTTGGGTGCCTTTGATCTTAGTACCAGCAGATAAATGTGAGGTTTATAATTCGTGTGGCGCATATGGTAGCTGCAACAGTCAAGATTCTCCAGTGTGTAGATGCTTAGATAAATTTGTGCCCAACAATAGTGATGCTTGGAAGAGGGCAGATTGGTCAGGTGGCTGTTTTCGGAAAACTGAACTAAATTGCCTTCAAAGAGATGTATTTTTGAAGTATTCGCATATCAAATTGCCAGACACACGGAATGCCTGGTCCAATGTGACTATGACACTAGAAGAATGCAAGGATATGTGCTCAAAAAATTGCTCTTGTATGGCTTACTCAAATCCTGACATACGAGGAAGTGGATGCTTATTGTGGTTCGGGGATCTACTTGACATTCGGAAGGGAACCAACGGACTGCAAGAGATCTACATAAGAATGGCTTCTTCTGAATCAGGTAGGCTTGTTGCTACTTAAAGATTTTTGATAGATTACCTGAAGATAGTAAAGGAATTTGGGGTTGCAAGCACTTTGAATAAAGCAGACTGTATTTTTGTGCCTATGCTTGTAAACATCTAGTAGTATCAACTGCCAGCTCCTACCATATATAGCCAGGAACTAACAAATTATAGTAGAACGGAAAGCGACTCCTTTAGAGTGAAGTTGGTCTGAACTAATAAGCTGAATTTACAAGCATATGACTGGTTAGACCCTGTTCAATTTTTTAGAACTAATTGGTAAGCACTTAGTTTTCTATAGAACAAGCACTTGATATGCAGTACTCCAAAGGCTTGCAGAACCCTTAATAACTCAGAATAAGAAATCATCTCTCCCATCCGCTTGCAGAACCCTTAATAACTCAGAATAAGAAATCATCTCTCTAATGGATTGGAGAAAGATTGAAATTCATTATTTGTCTCGGTTTAAATGGATACTTGCAGATGATCAGGAGGAATCGGATGGAAAGAGAGGAAGAGTACTTTTCTGGATTCTGCCATTATCAGTTGGTCTGATTCTGGTATTCCTTAGTCTGCTAATCTACCATAGAAGAAGGAAGAAGGCTTTAGAACTCAAAAACAAAGGTAAGCTGGATCCCCTTTTTTTTTTCTTGACGTCTAAGCAAAATAGAGGAATAGACATTTAAATATTAGTGAAAAGAACTTCATAGTTGTCTGATATTCACAGCTTAAACAACATTCACTTCATTTTCTATTTCTTAGAAGCAAAATTACGTCATTTGGTTTTGGCAGGAAGGACAGGATGTGGGGGCAATTGTGCTGAAGAATTTGAAATACCATTGTTTGACTTATCTACCATAGCAAACGCTACCAATAACTTTTCAATTGACAGACAGATTGGAGAGGGAGGCTATGGACCTGTTTACAAGGTATACACACACTTAAGACCTTGTCCTTCAGAGTAAAGCATCATCTTTAGATACAATTTAGGAGTTGTATGATCAAAGGTGTAATGAAAAAAACCTTTGCTTTGTGAAACCATAAGGAGACAGATTCAATAGCTAAGGGAAGAAAGGTGGGGATATGGGGGATGTCCTTCTCAGGTATCCTAGAACCACTATCTTAGCTTTTCCAATAAGTGTTGTCGACAATTAGCTCAAGTTAGTCAGTCTAGAGTCTTTAGGGGGAATATCCTTCTGGTGCATGAACTTGTACATATCTAAACATTCTCCGGATATATTTTGATGAGTTAAATTATCTTTCTCTTCTGCATCTCAAACCTTTATAGTGAGCCGACATTTTGATCAACTTGGATAGTTAAAATATTAACATGCAGATATTGTGATGTTTAGGGCATACTTGAAGGAGGGGAAGTAGCTGTCAAGCGGTTATCTAGAACTTCCACACAAGGAGAAAATGAGTTCAAAAATGAAGTTGTATATATTGCCAAACTTCAGCACAGAAATCTGGTGAAGATTCTTGGCTGCTGTATTGAAGGGGAAGAAAAAATGTTGATCTATGAGTATTTGCCGAATGGGAGTCTTGATTCATTTATATTTGGTACAACTTCTCAATCCAATATTAAGCATTTGAATAATAATTGTACTCTCGTATTATTTTTCCATCAACAAAGAACTGATTTTGTTTTAGGTTTTAATAGTACCTTCCACTATACCTACTTAGAGTGTTAATGACCCAACATTATTTGGCAGATGACGCACAAAGCAAGGTATTAGACTGGCCTAAGCGATTTCACATTATCAATGGTATAGCTCGGGGACTTATGTATCTGCATCAAGATTCTCAATTGAGAATAATCCACAGAGACCTGAAAGCTAACAATATTTTGTTAGACAAAGACATGAATCCAAAGATATCAGATTTCGGGATAGCAAAAATATGTGAAGAGAATGACATTGGAGCCCAGACAAACCGAGTTGTTGGAACATAGTAAGAACCTTCAACTGGGTAGTTAGGAATTTGAACCTAAGACGAGTTTTGAGATATTAAGCATGTTTTCCAGCACTAGTAATTCTACATTTTGTTTACATTTTTATGCAGTGGGTACCTCTCACCAGAATATGCATTGCACGGAAGATACTCAGTAAAATCAGATGTATTTAGCTTTGGTATCTTAATATTGGAAATTGTGAGTGGGAAAAGCAACAGAAGATTCTCTCATCCAGATCACAACCTTAATCTACTTGGACATGTAAGATTTGATTAGTTTTATTTTACTTATCCTTTGGTGTTATGTTATCTCCTAGTAACAGAGATCTGCAAATCTAGTCAAATGCTAATAAATCTTGTAATCTACAGGCATGGAAACTCTATAAAGAAGGTAGGTCAACAGAACTACTTGATGAATACCTAGGTGATTCTTGTTCAACAACCGAAGTGGAACGATCAATCTGTGTTGGTCTATTATGTGTCCAACAAAGTCCAGAAGACCGTCCAAATATGTCTTCTGCAGTTATGATGTTAAGCAATGAAGGTGAATTGCCACAGGCTAAACGGCCAGGTTTTTACATAGAAAGAGATGCACCAGATGGTGAATTATATGCACAGAATACAGTGAGTGAGACCCCCATCACAATATTAGCTGCCCGATAAGAAAATATTTGTCCACTCGCTTCCACAACAAGCTTGCAGTTTTAATAACCTTTTCTTTAATTCTTTGTAGAAATGTGGTGAAAATTTTGTGTATGGCTTTGCCTTATTGGTGTATTAACTATGTCAAACTGACTCAAACATATGTAAAGATGAAAGCTTGCTGATTCGCTGTTGCTTCTCAATACAAGGAAGAGGTTAGCCAACAAATCAAGTTCAAGAACATTAGCCTCAAACCCAAACACAAGCTCCATAGAAAAAGATGGCGTTACATCAGTCCATAAAACTGTTCTTAACCTGGAGATATGATCTACGGATTTTAATCTATCGCAAAACTGTTTTAGTTTTAGTACTTTACTAATGGATTTTGTCACAACTTTCAATAAATCAAATTCAGGTTTTAAACTTTGATGAGACATTTCCTCAATCAAACTAGTATCATTTTAGTCATTACTTGTACTTAATTTCCTTTCTACTGTCATTACTATAATAACAACATGATCTGGAAAGGGTAGAATGTATGCATACCTTACCCTTACCTCGAGATAAAGAGGTTGCTTCTGATAGACCCTTGTCTCAGGGAAAAACAAAATAACGACACTGAAGGAGCCATGGACTGTCATATTATAATCTATAGCAAATCACAATTACTCCATGTCCAATCATTTAGAAGGGGAACGAGGGAGCAATAAGTTTCGGTACTTAACCCCTGTTCTCCAATGTGCACAGATTATATATAACGTTAATTGTAGCAATAGCATTTCGTAATTGATGAAAGAAAAATATTCGTACCACGAGTTAGCCGCCAGTAGCGTTGGCCGATTCGGAGCACTGAATTTTGATTGGATTCGCCTGATTACCGAGCACTGAAAAAGGAAATGAAGGTACAACTTCAATTATACAACTTTACACCAATTTATGAATCAAAGATGAACTTCCTCATAGATACAGATGAATGCATATCGGCAGTAGAATTAGATGAAAATGAGAGAGGATTTGACAAAGCATATCATCCTAAAATACACTATAATTATACAATCTTAACACAACACATGAATAATTAAATGATAGAAAAATTAATAATTTCAATTTTTTGTGATATTCTCAAGCTAAGGGATCACAGTGCACATTTCAAGTAATTAAAGTTTAAATATGCGTAGTTTAAATATCACAAACTTGCTTGGACATAAAATTATTACAATTTCTAACAAGATATTAAAATATTATCAAATTTTTCATGCTCAAAAGTCAAGAACTATTGACCTCCTATAATATTTCTTAATTCCACATCAGCCGCCGTTTAGTCTTAGTTATCCAGTCAAATCTTATAGCAATTTATGAAGACCCCGTTATATTCGAACTGCAGCAACATTTTCCTCATGTTTGATACTGCTCAGAACATATATGCCTTTTACTAAATTATTCGTAAAATATACTATTCAAAAGTCCACCAAAAGCAGCCATTAACTTTTTTTTAAAAGCAGCAGGACTTGAAGCAGCCTCAACTCTCATTAAAAAGCTAAGACTTTTCGTAGTCATAGACCTTTCACTCCTTTCAAATAATACTCTTTCATATGTTAGAAAGCTCAAGTGATGGCTTTTTTAACACTAGTTTGTTCAGTTTCTTCTTGTAAGATTCACCGTCTGCAAACAAGTCAAAGTGTTATCACTATGCTACATTTGACATAGAAAAAAATTGGATCTCAAAGCATGAAGGCATTACTAAGGGAAAGTTTTTACTTATCTTTGCTCCTGTGTTTGTGTTTCATCCACCGAAGCTTTGGCGCTACAAATACCATAACTACAACTCATTTTCTGAAAGATGGTGATGCCAATATTGCTTCAACTGGTGGAATATTCGAAATGGGGTTCTTCAGTCCAGGTAATTCGAAAAATCGTTATGTGGGTATGTGGTATAAGAACATATCTGTTAGGACAGTGGTGTGGGTTGCCAACAGAGAAGCTCCTTTGACTGGTGGATCAGGTATCTTGAAAATAATCAAGCCAGGAATTCTTGTCCTTGTCAATGGTACTAACCATGTTGTGTGGTCAACTAATACCACTAGATCTGTGCAGAATCCTGTAGCGCAGTTGCTAGATTCTGGAAATCTTATTGTCAAAGAAGCTGGTGATGATAGCCCGGGGAATTTGATATGGCAGAGCTTTGATCACCCAACGGATACGCTATTAGCAGGCATGAAGCTTGGTAGGAACTTTGTAACTGGCAGAGAGGTGTACTTGTCATCATGGAAGAATGAGGAGGATCCAGCTCCTGGTGATTCTACATATCACTGCGATCCTTCTGGTTACCCGCAGAATATCCTGAAGAAGGGGTCGGACGTAGTATACCGCTCTGGACCATGGAATGGTCGCTCTTTCAGTGGGAACCGAAACTCAAGAGAAGGTCCTTCCTATACATTTGGAGTATATTCAAGTAAGACAGAGGTGTATTTTGGATATAACCTCACAACTTCAATTCTCGTGAGGTTGACATTAAGTCACAATGGAGTCCTACAGGTTTGGACTTGGGGTGATGGAGACCAAGGTTGGATCCCTTTCCTCTTAATACCCGCTGATAATTGTGATATGTATAAGTTGTGTGGCGCATATGGCAGCTGCAACAGTCAAGATTCTCCAGAATGTGGATGCTTAGACAAATTTGTGCCCAACAATAGTGATGCTTGGAAGAGGAAAGACTGGTCAGGTGGCTGTGTTCGGAGAACTGAACTAAATTGCCTCCAAGAAGATGTATTTTTGAAGTATTCGCATATCAAATTGCCAGACACACGGAATTCCTGGTCCAATGTGACTATGACACTAGAAGAGTGCAGGAATACCTGCTCTAAAAATTGTGCTTGTATGGCTTCCTCCAATTCTGACATACTCAATGGAGGAAGTGGATGCTTAATGTGGTTCAAGGATCTGCTTGACATTCGGCAGGGACCCAACGGAGGGCAAGATATCTACATTAGAATGGCTTTTTCTGAATCAGGTTGGCTTGTTGCAACTTAATATTTTTTGATAGATTGCCTGAGGATAGTAAAGGAGTTTAAGGTTGCAGGCACTTTAATAAAGCAGACTGTAGTTTAGTGCCTATGCTTACTATGATACTATCTACTGCCAATTCCTACCATATATAGCCCGTAACTACCAAATAATAGCAGTACAGAAAGCTACTATTTTTGAGTGAAGTTGGTATGAATTTATAAGCCAAATCTGCAAGCATGATGACTATAGAACAAGCATTTGATATGACTTGCATTACACAAGGAATTGAAGAACCTTGACAACTCAACCTCAACAAACTAAAAAGGATGTGCCGTACTCCAAAGGCTTGCAGACCCTTTTATAACTCAAAATAAAAATCATCTCCGATGGATAGGATAATTGCAATTTATTATTTATGTTTGTTGAATTGATACTTGCAGATAGTCTGGAGCAATCAGATGGAAAGAAAAGGAAAGTACTTTTCTGGATTCTACCATTATCAGTTTGTTTGATTCTGGTATTCCTTACTCTGCTGGTCTACCATAGAAGAAGGAAGAAGGCTTTAGAGCTCAAAAACAAAGGTAAGCTGAATACCCCTTAATTTTTTCTTGACATCTAAAGTCTAAGCAAAATAGAGGAAAAGACATTTAAATTATACTGAAAAGAACTTTCACTTCATTCGCTTTCTCTTATAGGCAAAATTATGTCATTTGGTTTTGGCAGGAAGGTCAGGATGCAGTGGAAATTACAAGATGAATTACAACCGTGGCAATTGCACTGAAGAATTTGAAATACCACTGTTCAACTTATCTACCATAGCAAAGGCTACCAATAACTTTTCAATTGACAGACAGATTGGAGAGGGGGGCTTTGGACCTGTTTACAAGGTATATACACTTAAGACCTGGGTCTTCAGAGTAAAGCTTCATCTTTAAATACAATATAGGAGTTGTATGATCAAAGGTATAAGCCTTTGCTTTGTGAAACCAAAAGGAGACCTATACAATAGCTAAGGGAAGAAAGGTTGGGATATGGGGGATGTCCTTCTCAGAATGTATCCAAGAACTACTAGTCTAGCTTTTCAATAAGTGTTGTCCCAAGTTAGTCAATATAGAGCCTTTAGCATTTTCAAGAAAGTGCTGCAAGAGTAGCCCATCACCCTTTGGGTGGAACTGCAGATTAAAGTGTTGAGGATATTGTTTGTTTAAGAAGAGTCATTTGTTCTTTGTAGTCATTTATTTGTTCATCTTTCCATGGTGACAAGTGGCAACTTGTTCCCGCATCAAAAGGGCGAATATTTCTTATAGACTTTAGTTTTAGTTTTAAAGAAGATTATCATAGGGCTAAACTGAAAATATAATGAACTTATAATAGAGATTTGGCACATTTGACCTAAATTTGTTAACGGAGATTTTGATCAACTTAGGTATTGAAAATATTAACATGCAGAGATTGTGATGTTTAGGGCATACTTGAAGGACAGGAAATAGCCGTCAAGCGGTTGTCTAAAACTTCTACACAAGGAGAAAAAGAGTTCAAAAATGAAGTTTTATATATTGCTAAACTTCAGCAAAGGAATCTGGTGAAGATTCTTGGCTGTTGCATTGAAGGGGAAGAAAAAATGTTGATTTATGAGTACTTGCCAAATGGGAGTCTTGATTCTTTTATATTTGGTACAACTTCTCAATCCAATATTATGCATTTGAATAATAATTGCATTTCAGTGAATTGATGCCTATAGGCATACACTGATTTTCTTCCAACTTCAAAATCCCCATAAAGCAGGAAAAAAAATGTAAGGAGAGAACTAAGACCCCAGTTGTATAAGAGCCTAATAATTACATACTTGGTAGTTCAAACTTCTTGTATTATGTTCCCATCAGCAAGGAACTGATTTTGTTTTAGGTTTTAATACTACCTTCCACTAAACCTATTTAGTGTGTTAATGACCCAACATTATTTGGCAGATGACATACAAAGCAAGGTATTAGACTGGCCTAAACGATTTCACATTATCAATGGCATAGCTCGGGGACTTATGTATCTGCATCAAGATTCTCAATTGAGGATAATCCACAGAGATCTGAAAGCTAACAATATCTTGTTAGACAAGGACATGAATCCAAAGATATCAGACTTTGGCATTGCAAAAATATGTGATGGGAATGACATTGGGGACAAGACAAACCAAGTTGTTGGAACACAGTAAGAACCTTATACTTGATAGCTAGAAATTTGAACCTAAGAAGAGTTTTGAGATATTAGGTACGTTTTCCAGCATTAGTAATTCTATTTTTTGTTTACATTTCTATGCAGTGGGTACCTCTCACCGGAATATGCATTGCACGGGAGATACTCAGTAAAATCAGATGTATTTAGCTTTGGTATCTTAATATTGGAAATTGTGAGTGGGAAAAGCAACAGAAGATTCTCTCATCCAGACCACAACCTTAATCTACTTGGACTTGTAAGATTTGATGAGTTTCATTTTACTTATCCTTTGGTCTTATGTTATCTTCTAGTAACAGATATCTGCAAATCTAGTCAGCGTTAATAAATCGTGTAATCTACAGGCATGGAAACTCTATAAAGAAGGCAGGTCAACAGAATTACTTGATGAATACCTAGGGAATTCTTGTTCAACACCCGAAGTGGAACGATCAATCTGTGTTGGTCTATTATGTGTCCAACAATGTCCAGAAGATCGTCCAAGTATGTCTTCTGTGGTTATGATGTTAAACAATAACGGTGTATTGCCACAGGCTAAACGGCCAGGTTTTTACATTGAAACAGATGCACCGGATGGTGAACTCTCGTCTAGCCATACTGAGACCCCCATCACAATATTGGTAGCCCGATAAGAAAATATTGTTTCACTTGCTTTCAACAAGCTTGCAGTTGTAAAAAATCTTTTCTTTTATTCTTTGTAGAAATGTGGTAAAAAAATATTTGGTATATCAGCTATTTCGAACATATGTAAATTTGAAAGTGTTAATTGGCTGTTACTTCTCAATCTCATTTAAATTTTGTTTCCTTGTCATATGTAATAGTTAGTACTAAGGCATAGGTTTGTTTGATAGAGTAATTCGCTTTCTTTTTTGTAACTTCCAATATAAGTTGAGTCGTGATATTTACATCAAGCAAAATTTGATGCTGCAACCAGTTTATGGAAAAACACTGTCGGAGTAGCAAGAGAGTAATCACATTAATCGAATTCAAGAACAACAATCTCAAATCCAAACACAAGATTCATGAAATATAATGAAGCCTCGCCAGTCCCTAAAACTGTTCTTAACTACAACAATATTATCTACAGATTTCAATCTATCCCCAAATTGTCTTACTTTTAGTACTTCTCCACACATTTTGTCAGTCACTACAATCCATTTTTTCACCTTCTAGAGTACTCCATCGATCCCAGTTTACCTGACATAGTTTGAAATGTTCGTTCATTCAAATTTTATACCAATCAAAAGATTAAAATAAATCAAATTCGCTAAAACTATTTTGATTTTAAACTCTGATCAGAAATTTTCTTAATCAAACAAGTATCACTTTAATCATTATTTAAATTTCCTTCTACTATCACTAATATCATACACATAAATCAAAATTGGAAGGAAGGAGAAACAAATCACAGTTAACACCTGTAGTAGCGTTAATTTAAGAAATTATGGACCAATAGCAATAGCATTTCGCCATTGATGGAAGAAAAACAATCGTACCTCGAAGTTCCCGCCGTCGACGACGCCGATTTGCGATTCAGATGAACATCGAATTTCGATTGGACTCTCCGAGTACAGAATTTTACACCAATTTTAAACCCTAAGACGGAAGATGAACAGATACTGGCGGGAGAATTAGTTGAAAATGCGAAGACGGATTTATAACGGGTCGGGGCAACCGATTGGTGTGTTTTTTCTTTAAATATGCATTTTTATTTAAGGCTAAGTTAGGAGACGTTAGGAATCGCATTTTTTTTATTTTTCACTCAACGAACCCTTTTGAATTCGGTCAAATCATGAATAAATATTTGGCTGTAAACCATCATGTAACTAGTGAGAAGAAAGTCGTAAAACGTTATCATTCTATAATTAGTGTTAGAAAAATAAAGTTCTTGGTGAAAAAAATAAGTAATTTGCTCTTAACACCAAGTTATGATTTATGAAAAAGGTTTTCAAACCAACCTATGATTGACCGAATTAAATAAAGCACAAAAACAATAAGTCTAGTTGAATTAGGTAATAAATCTAAAGCGAATGATGAGAGAGATTAGATGGAGGAAAATGAACACAACAACAAAGTGAAAGTAGGAAATTAATCAACTGAGTTACTATAATTTTCTAAGTGTTTGGTGGGTTAGATAAGCAAAACTAGATATATTTTTAATTAATCAAAAAAAATTCAATGTGGTTATTCAATATAGAAATAGTGTGTGAATTTGAAGACATGTCTATTGAACAAAATATTGTTCATGACGTTGGTTTCTCTGTTGAAGCAAGACTTTGGGAACAAAAATAAAATGCAACGTCATTGGCCACAATTTTTTTTAATATATGTTAAATAACTATTCCAATAATTACATATTCTATTTGGTCATTTTATCAAATATCTAATAATAAAATAAACTTTGGTCAATTAAGAAATTAATGGATGACGACAATAGTAAAAGACACACATGGCAATAGAGTCCACCATCCTATCACACTTTTCCTCTTTCTTTCTGTCTCAATTTATTTTAAATATTATATGGTATTTTTTTTTTAAAAAGGGAAATATAATTAACAGGGAAGATTCTAGCTAGTTGTTTATTTTTTATTTAAAAAAATTATGTGTTTTTTTTATGGATATCAAATTATTCATTGTTATATTTCTTTTAGGACGTGGGACTAACGTCACCATGACAAACAAAACCAGATTTACACAAATTTGTTTTCCTTGCTAGATCTTCCTACAAGTTAGTTTAATTTTGTCTCTACTTTGAACTTTTAATTCATTCTTACGTTGGCAAATTGTTTTTTTATTGTAATTGCTAGTAGAGCGTACACGTGGACACACGCGTCAAATTTCCTTATTCAGAAAGTCCAAATGTACCCCTTAACTTTTGAATATGACTTAAAATATCCCAATCACTCAATCAGGTTGGAGCACTTTTTCGGGTCAAGGGACAAAAACGAAGGCTTTCTACTAACGGTGAGTAGAGCCATCAAAATGGGCTTAGCCCATAGGACCAGTCCAATTCAATCCGTTCTTAGGGTAGGGTTGGAATATAATTTTTCAAGAACATTTAAAATTAGGGCTTCTATGCCCAATCCATATATCCATATAAGCCCTTGACCTTTGAGGCTTGATCGGGATCGGCCCATGGCCAGAACTATTTATTTAAGGATAAATTAGAGAAATTTCACTAGTGTATGAACCAATTACTTAGATGCACGTTATGTTGTAATAGTACGAATCTTACCAGATTTTGACGTGTCCAGATACATGTATCGCGGGATATATGAACTCAAAATTAAGCGTAATTTGTTCTAGATACACTTTATCCAAGTAGATGTGCATGTATCTAGGATATATTGACAAATCACGCGCCCTCCCCTCCCTCCCATCTTGCTCGCCACTCACTTATCTCGCTCGCATATCTGGGATGCATCACAGCAGATACATGTATCTCGCGTATCTAGTATCGTAGATACATGCTTATCACACTAGATTACTTGCTAGTGTTATTGAAACAACACCATTATTTATCATATTTGATTTGAAAATCTTCTCATTTTCTTATTGTTATAGAATTTTAAGTTTGAAAAAAAAAAAGGCTAGCCCGCCCCATCCCGCGGCCCTTCTTGGGTTGGGTTGGATTGAGTATTTCAGGCCCTTCCAGATGAAGGGTCAGCCCGCCCTAGCCCATCAAATTCCTTGGCCCGCGAGGCTTGGGCCGGATGGGGCTAGGCTGACTCTTTTTGACAACTCTAACGGTGAGTGTAATTTTAGATGAAAGGTCTAATGAAAGCAAAAAAGTGATCAAATGTAGGAATGAGGGACAAAGTAGTAGAAATTTGAATTCGAGACCTAACGTACAATGTAGACAAATATGTTACTACAAAAGAATACAAATGGGATCACACTGTGTATGTTGTTGAAATACAAAATTTTCTAACTAAATAAATAAAATAGAAAAGAGGAGAAGATTTTAATACAATTCTAAGAAATGATGAAAGAAGGAACCAACTATGACATTCTTCTGGTTGAGTTCTCAGATGGTTACTTAAGTAGTAGTAATTATCTCAGAAAATCACATTCCAATGATCTTTTAACAAAGAAAGTGACTTTCTGACATAGTAACTATTAGTTGAGTGATCATCTCATAAATCACTCGACATTCTTCTTATCGAGCATCCAACAATGTGATGGTAACTTCATTAATAGAACTTGGTGTTTGTGTACTCCAAGAAAATTGATCAACATCACCAATTTTCCTTTCAGTAAAGAAGCCAGGATGTTTAGCTGATGGCAAAATGCCTTCATTGCTCAGCATCATAATCACAGTTGACATACTTGGCCTGTCCTCTGGATTTTGTTGAACACATAATAAACCTACATGGATTGATCTTAGTACTTCTGATATATTACATGAGTCCACCAGTTTTGGATCAACTAGCTCCAATGATCTTCCTTCTTTATGTAGCATATATGTCTGCATATAATGATTCATCCGTTAACAAACGATTTAAGTTATATACACTGACAATGTCAATAGTTTATATACTACACTTGAACTCATTAGCAGATACTTTGAATGAAGTCCTTCTACACATAGGAGTTAGGACACAGTATTTACATGTCCAAGAAGGTTGAGGTGGTGGTCTGGATGAACGAATCGTCTGTTCTTCTTTCCGCTCACAATCTCTAGTACTAATACTCCAAAGCTAAAGACATCTGATTTCACTGAGAATATCCCATCGACTGCATATTCCGGGGACATGTAACCACTGCAACAACAATAACAAAGGACTATATAATTAGAGATGGCAACGGGGTAGGGTGGGTTTAATCTTATATAGGACAGGGTAGAGGAGCTATATGCAGGACAGAGCGGGGTAGAACAAGGCAAGTTAAATATCTTCTTTTTTGCTTTCGAAAATCCCAAGCTACGCGGACAAGTAACAATATAATGCAGGATATGCACATGTGAATGTAACAACTACACGTAAAATTAAAGATTAAATCTTACTATGTTCCAACAACACGGCGTGTATTGGCTCCAGTCTCATCTCCTCCAAAACTTCTAGCCATCCCAAAATCTGATATCTTCGGGTTCATTTCAGTATCAAGTAAGACATTGCTAGCTTTCAAGTCTCTGTGGATGATTCTGAGCCTCGAATCTTGATGCAGGTACATCAGTCCACGAGCAATTCCATTGATAATGTTGAAGCGCTTTGGCCAATCAAGTAATGCACTCCTTTCTTCATCTGCCAAATGTTTTCATTTTATTATAATTTCTCCTAAACATGAAACTAAGCTCAGTGAAATCACATCAGAAGTTCACTTGAAAGAAATGGATGCACACTGGATGTGAAAGACTAACCAAATATATATATATCAAGGCTCTTGTTTTGCAAGTATTCGTAGACCAACATCTTCTCTTCTCCTTGAACGCAGCATCCCAGAAGCTTTACAAGATTTCGATGCTGAAGTTTAGCAATGCAGTTAACTTCATTCTTGAACTCGTGAAATCCTTGCTTTGATGTTTCTGATAGCCGCTTCACTGCTACTTCTTGCCCCCCTTCTAACACACCCTGTAAAAGTAGAACTTACTTTCATTTCAACCAAAAAAGTTAAATCGATTTAAGGTTTCAATGTGCTCTCAAGGATCAAATGTTTCTACCTTGTAAACTAGTCCAAAGCCACCCTCTCCAATCTTGTTCGCAATTGAAAAGTTGTCAGTAGCATTGATTAATGTAAGCAAATCAAGAAGTGGTAGCTCAAAATCTTCATGGTGACTTTGATTACTGTTATCGTTCTTGTTGTTGTGACCACTAAATCTCCCTGCAATTTGAACAACCAAGCAGACTTTGTTCAAACGACGAGCTTGAAAAGAAATACTAATGGAATACAGAACTAATAACCATTAATTACTTCCGGCTTTTCAACAGATAAAACTTGTTATGCTCACTTACCCCTTGTCGTAACCACTGGATCCTCTCTCCTTCTCCGTTTATAAAGAATCAGGCCAACACCTAAACCTAGCAGAATCAACGCAAACAATAATGGCAAAGCTACTGCAAGTATAACAGATTTATCTCCCTTTGAACTTGATCCAGTAGAACCTGCAACATTTTCCATCCAAAAGTTTCTTTAGGTAGTTGTGTGAATTAGAATTTCCGATAAACTTTTTAAATACTGTGCAAATTATTTTATTGGAGAACAAGATGGTCATATAAGTCTTATTCTCAACAAAAGGATCCATTGCTTGAGGATGTTTACACCTAATTTCCCTATAAATGCACTACTCTTCGTTCGTTAATCAGCCTTACACAATTGAACTATTCAATACATCATTCTTGATAACAAGCATTGTGTGATAAAGAAAACCTCAGTAAATTGCATATTACCTATTTCTGAAGCTGACATCCTAATGTAGATATCCTGTCCTGATTGAGATAGCTGTCTGATGTCAATCAGCTCCTCAATCCATATCAAGCACCCGCTTCCTCCATTGCGTATATCCAGATTAGTATAACCCATACACGAACAATTTCTCAAGCAAACCGCCCTGCATTCATCTAAACTCATGGTCTCATTGAACCAAGAAGTTCGTGTATCAGGCAGTTTAACACCAGAATACATAATAAATCCATCTCCAGTACAATTCAATGGGGTTTTCCGGACACAACCACTCGTCCAATCAGCTCTATTCCAATCATCCTGATGCTTTGGCTCGAATTTATCTAAACAATGACACACAGGATCACTCAAAATGTTACAAGTCCCATATGCACCACATAATTTGTAAGTGTCACAGTCATCTGCATCAGCAGAATGGTAGTTAACCCAACCCTGAGTCTTCGCGATCCAAATCAAACGCATAGTGTTCCCATTAGGCTTTACTACTAGAGCTGAAACTACGGATTTGTTCACAAGTTCATATTTATAATAAATTTCCTTATTGTTCATTACCAAACCAAACGAAGTGATTGAATTGTTCACCATATTAGGTGCACCACTCCACCTTAGACCATTCCATGGCCCTGCTCTATAAATCACATCAGCCCCTTTTCGCATAACGTCTTGTGGATAACCCGTTGGATCACAATGATAAGTATAATCCCCCGGAGCAGGATTATCACTGCTTTTCCATGAACTAAGATACCTTTCAAAACCAGTAACCAAATCCCTTCCAAGTTTCATATTCGCAATCAACGTATCAGTAGGGTAATCAAAACTCTGCCACAGGAAATTCTCTGGGTTCGGATCATTAGCATCCCTCAGCACAAAATTCCCCGTGTCCAGCAACTGGGCAACTGGGTTTTGCACGGATCTCGATGAATTTGTCGACCAAATTGTTGAATTTGTAACATTTTGAAGAGCAACACCGCCCGATTGAATAACTTTCAAAACCCCGGATTTATTAGTAAGTGGAACCAACCTATTAGCAACCCAAACAGGAGTAATAACAGAAATTTTCTTGTACCAAATTCCAACATAACGATTTGTAGAAGTATTTCCAGGACTGAAAAACCCCAACTCAAATGTTCCATCAGAAGAAACAATAGTTTCACCATCTTTGATAAACTTAGTGGTAGTTATCATATCTCCTTGTCCATTAACTTTTCGAAGAAAAATTAAAAGGCAAAGAAGCAAAAAGGGTAGAAATTTCTCCATAGCTACTAGCCCTTTTTCATTTCTTGGTTATACAAAATAAGGCAAAAAAAAAAATTTTAATATTAAAAGGGTGTTGGTGATGTGATAACATGTCAATATGACCAAGACTTCATTTTTGTGACTGAATTACTTGGAAGACAAAGTGGGGCTTGCAAGATTTTGAACAATTTTGAATTTTGACAAAGTTGTCCACTTCTTGAATTACACTTGGCTAAATCTAGTGTTTGTGGTTATGGGGGAATGGTGATTAGTACATATCCCTCAAAAGAAGGGCACTTGGGTTCTGAATTTTGTGTAAACAGGTCTATTTTAACAACCAGGACTTATCTATGCTGTTTGGTTTAAACAGAATATTATTGAGCAAAAGATGCGGTGTCGTGTATGAGTCTGCTTCCATCTTAATCAGCGGTCTCGAATTTGAACTCTAGGTATGAATTTTTTTTTGGTAGAGAGCATTTTTTTCGAATGGAGCCCTACGCAATATGAATTCCGATTAGTTGGACTCCAATGTGGATACCGGATA
>JAJOOE010013529.1:0-26964 GCA_036250405.1 Solanum raphanifolium | reverse complement strand
CGAAAAGAGCTGGAAAAACTTGTATAGATAAAGGGGGAAAAGAGAAACACAAAGTAGAAGATGAAGTCGAAGAACATTGAGGGGGAGAGTAAGCATATCTAAAAATGGTGGTAGCCTGTTGATCAGATGAAAATAGTAGAGGATTGCGTCAATTTTTTTCTGATTATTAGAGTAAAATAAAAAGAAGAAGATGAGCGATTCATTTGGTTGAGTTCCTAATCCTTTAATCTGCAATTGGAAGGAAAGAGGGAGAACGTTCTCGAAGAATATGGAAGAGGCACATGCTAAAAAATCAGTATGGTATAATGACTATATTACCCTTAATATTGAGCATATTTACAACTATGCCCTTGGTCGTCGTCCTCTTCATCTTTCTATATAATAGAAAATAGAAATATATATATATATATATATATGTATGTGTATGTGTATTATTTGTATCAATATATATTTATAAGATTATCACGTTATAAATTCTATTAAATCATTATAGAACCAAATTAGTTTATATACTCAATCAATAGTTTGCTTTCTTTTTAAGTTGAATTTATACAATTTTAAAGAAGTATAAAGAAATAAATTATATTAAATCATTATAGAACCAAATTAGTTTATATACTCAATCAATAGTTTGCTTTCTTTTTAAGATGAATTTATACAATTTTAAAGAAGTATAAAGAAACAGAAGATAGAAATTGATAATGTACGAATAAAATAAACATTTAGAAAGTCAACTAGACAAAAAGAAGAAGAATGACTATTTCTCAAAAATTGAGGAAGCAATTTGATTTTCGGATAAGAACTTACAAACACTCTTCCTTCAATTATTATTAAATTATATTAACTCAATTATTGTCCTTGAGCAAATATAAAACAGGAAAACGAAAATTATTTTCTTCATCATGAAATACAATATAGACTAGTTGACATATATTTTATGAGTTTTTCTTTTTGTCTGGGTGGCGGCTAAATGAGACTTTTAGAGGCGGCTAAAGTTCTTCCGAGCCTGACGAACACACAATTACATTCATGTATATAACCATTTACATTGAACTTTTGAGCCCATATAGAAATGTTTAATACAAAGAATCTTCATTTAAATTATCAAATTGTCTCTAAACTAATCAGATTGAATTTACTATTTCTATAAATTTTGAGAGAAGTATTTTTCTATTTTGATTTGCATTGAGTTGAAGAAAATAAAAAGAAATTAAAATTTTGTGGTCTTAAATTAAAAATATGCAAATTTTGTGATATTATATCGTCTTTTTGAAACAGATAAAAAAGAAGGGAAAAAAGTTTGAAATATTTCCGAACTTTGACCAAAATTGTTATAACAATCTCAAACTTTGGCATGACCTACTACCACTTGCACTATTTAATAGTGTATTTTAAAGATATATAAGTGTCTAGCTGGACAAGTTACTATTTATAATGATGCAATATTTATGATGTCCACATGGGCATCTATATATCTTTAAAATACACTTTTAAATAGTGCAGTATAACAGATCCTGTCCAAAATTTGAAATTATTACAGCAATTTCGATGAAAGTTCGAATATATCTTTTCCCCAAAAAGGAACAATAGAAAAAACAAATTGAAAAGGAGTACTATATTTTATTTTTGTTTTATTCTCAACTGAGAAGTACTATATATATATATAACCTTCCACTAACAAAGTAAAAAGCATAAAGAAGAAGAAGAGAGAGAGAGAGAGAGAGAGACAGAGAAAGAGAAAGGCATGATGAAGAAAAATAACAATTTGTTGGTTGTAATATTGATGATGATGCTAGTATTCATGACAGTCTGTTTCTACTCTGCAAATGCAGAGTCTTGCTCTGAGTATTGCTGGAACAGCTGCTCTTACTGTGATGTTAGGCCTCTCTATGAGGATTGCTGCATCAACAGATGCTGCCCAACATTCGCTCAGTCTCTCCTTAATATCCTCCGCCCCAACTAAGCATGGATGAAAACTCCATGGATTATGTCTACCTCTTTACTTGTGTAATAAATTGTACTCATGTATCATTGGAGACAGCCTCCCTTTTCTCTTCATGAGAAAACTATGTGTGGAATTACATTGCTCATATGTTGTTGTTGTTGTTGAAAAAGTTATATATACGAATTAATGTTGTTAATGCAAGTCTTGCAAGATAACAAACACACTTAATGCTCATAAATGTCTCTCTTCCATAATAGAAATGGTTCAAAAATATTCCTATTAGATTAAAAATGTCCTTAACCTATTAAAAATAGTTCAAATTTGTCCTACCGTCTACCTATTATATAAAAGTTCCCTTTAACATATTAAAAATGACCCGAAAATATTTTCTAATTCTAATTATAAATGTCAATAATTTATTTTTATTGTCTGACAATTATTCAGTTTTCTTTTGATTTGTATTTTTTTTTTTTTTGGAAATTCTTGCCTGTTTATCTAAATGTTTGTCTTACTTGTAGAAGTATTTACTTTAAAAAATATATGAAATATCATGTTAATTAATGCGAGTGTATGTTGTATAAAAAAACATTGTCTTAGTCACGGTGAAAGAAGAATTTCATTGTGTATGCCTATAAAAAGATATTTTTTGTTGAATTTTTTTCCAAGTGTAAATATGGTATCACTTAACAATTAACATAATTTATACAAAAATCTCAGTAGTTTTAAAAGACCAAAATAGTTAGATAATGGGAAACAATATATAACTAAGATGCTAATTAATAGAAGTAAAAATAAATTAAAAGATTTGTTCGCAAAAAATTTTCTTAAGCGCTGAAAATTGACTGCAAGCAAAATAAATAAAAGAAAATGTTATTTTTATTGATGAATCGTTGTGAGTACAATTATGTTGTTCTCTTGATTCTTCCCTCCTAAGTTTCTCTGTGACTTGAGGGTTGTCAGTAGTGTAGTTCTCAAATGCAGGATGATGTAGACCTCCTTGAGATGTGTTTGATCTCCAGGAACGTCAGGAAGCAGTTCGTCGTTTCAAGTCGATCTCCGAGAAGAACTTCTTTGATCACTCCTTCGAAGAGCTATGTAGTTGGTGTTGTAGCTTTCTCCAATCCTTGCAGAATACTTGTTGAAGAGTTTACTTGATCCCCTAGAATGTTATGTCCATCCCCTATTTATAGTTGTGGGGGTGGACAAGGTTGCATATGATTGGCCAAAGGATGTCATTTTGACACATGGCATGTTGTGATTGGTTCTTGCAATTGATTGGGACTACCACCTCATTTGGACACGTGACATCACCTTGTTAGACTTGGATGCCTAGTCACTGTGACACGTGGCATGAGTTTTGGGCTTCAAGGTGAAATGGACCTTGGATTTGAATTTAATAAGATGGCCTTATTTATTTGTAAAGCCCAAATTAACATAGATTTAATTCAAATTTTGTATGAATTTGATCCAATACAATTTACGTGTCTACAAGGTTGACTTTTAATTTGTTCAAATTTGAAGGCTAAAATGAATTTTTAAGAAATATTTTGACATTATAAAAATGTCATATTTATTAATAAAATATATTAAGATCGCACAAAATGTGAGCATATTAATTAGTATTTAATAGTTGATAAAGACATTTTTAGGTAGAAGGGGGACAAAATTGAACCTGTTATGGGTATATTTGAACCAATAGGTAGAAGGAGTGCATTTTTGAACTATTTCTACACGTTAAATGCATTTTGACCAGTATGTAGAAGGGAGACATTTTTGAATCATTTCTAAATATTAAAGACATTTTTTACCAAATAGGTGAAATGATGATATTTATAAACCATTTCTAATACGTTAGGGATATTTTTGAACATTTCGAAAATAAAAAACTATGCAAAATGTCCATTGAAAAAAATTAATTACACAAAAAGTAGCCCACTTTTTTTTAAACTTAAAATGGTCAACCGGCCTGGCCTTGTTCTTAACCAAATGTAGCCGCTCGGCTATTTGGTTTGAAAAAAAATGGCTAGTTGCCATATTTGGCGGCTGGCCATGTTACTTTGGCCATTTGGCCTTTTTTTAATTATATTTTTTTGCTGTGTTATTTTTTTAAAAATAAAACATTTTTTTGTTTACATTTTTTTTTGGAAAAAATGAACATTTATGCCATTTTTTTAAATTTACTAAAGGGGAAATGCGTGATAATCAAATAAATGCTGATATATCACATAATTGTTTATATAATATTAATACACAATTATACACCATTTATATGATGCCGATACATTACATGCCTATTTATACAATATCAATACATATTTATATAATATTGATTCACATTTATACATCATTTATATAATATTGATACATTACATAATTATCTATACAATATCGATACACATTTTTATACTATTTATATAATATTGATTCACGTTTATACACCATTTATGCAATGTCAGTTCGTTACATAATTATCTATACAATATCGATACATATTTATACTCATTTATACAATATTAATACATGAAAAAAATTGTATTGAAAAGGGAAGAGTATTCTTTTTATATATATAAAAAAAACGCAGGAAAAATATATATTTTTTAAAAAGAATAACTAACGCTGAAAAAAGAAGAAGCAAAAATGGCGTAAATGGTCTTGGGCCAGATTTGAGCTCTATTGAGCCCATGATCCTTATCCACGGTTTTTCTCCCATTTAGCAACGGTTCTCTCGTGGCTAAATTTTGCATTTTTAATAAATAAAAATAACGGCGATATTTGTTGCAAATTAATTATTTTATTATATATTTAAGTATGAGATTAGCCCTATTACTAAACCCCTTTTGTATACTTTTTAAATTTATATACAATTGATATGTGTATCAGTTATACATCTTATTACAAAAAAAAATTGCTCTATAAGCATAGAGAAAATCAATCCCTAATAAATGATTCGGAAAATTTCATAAATAGCAAAAAGAATGCTATGGAGACTTTCGTTTGTATAGCATAGTGTCACGGACTTAAAGTTTTCGCTAACGTTCCGTGCGGCTCTTGACAACTTACTTACTATCTTTCAAGATCTTGTAAGCTCAAGAAAGCTCTTTATGCTAAGATCGCTAAGAGAATGAAAGGAAAAACTTAGAAAGATTAGGAAAGTTTGGAAGAAGGCTTTGTATTAGCTTTGGAAGATTGCTTTACACTTGAGTGATGCCTTGCAAATGGTTGGCACCTCTATTTATACTACTTCCTAAGGACTAAAGTACAATTAATATTTACATGAGAAGTCCCTAAGGTATTTACACATTAGCCCCCTTTCTAGAGAATTCTACATAGTCTAGAATTCTCCAAGGCTTTCTTGAAATATCTAAGGCATTCTAGATTTTTCTCTTTAACTCTAGAAACCTCCACGCCTACTTGGCTGCAAAATTTGGCTCGGATAGTGGTGGGACATGACAATAGTTTCAGTTTGTATATTTCATTTTTTTAAAAGAAAATTATACAAAATGTGTTTATAAAATAAAAGACTTAATGAGCGGTAATTTTTATTACGGAAAAGAAAGATAGTCCCATTACTCACGAAAAATGTATTTGAATAAAATTTGTTGCCTAGAATGACTTCTTAGCAAGAAGAACTATAACAGATTAACTTGTATTGAAGATATATAGCAACTTACAAATACTGAAAGTTGTAGAAAGGCTCAGAAAATATGAGAAAAAAAAACAAGAACGGAGGGAGGTTCCTGACTACTACAAAGCTAAGAAATTAATAGACAACTCATTCATTGCTTCTCTTTAGTTGTATCTCTTCTACTTATATAGATAGGTATTAGGCCGGGAGCTTTTTACACCACTACTTGCTGGAAAAGGTACTAGCACAAGTGGTCCTTGCTTGGCATTTGGGACCACATATTGATCCAAGTATTTATGGGGTTGTTTACCCCCTGCTGCTGCAGCGTAGTGCTCCTCCGTGGTCTTGCGGATTTGTTACATTATCGCCCCCATGAAGACGAACCTTGTCCTCTAGGTTCAAGTCGGGAAATCGTTGGCGGAGAGAATGAGAATCCTCCCAAGTAGTATCCTCAAGAGGTAGCCCCTGCCACTTGATCAGAAACTGTAGAACCTGATGTGCCCCTTTAGTGATGGTGCGGCTATCTAGAATTGATTCCGGGGAGAGCATGAATGAAGAAGAATGATCAATGAGATCAACAAGAGTCACTTGCTGATCAGGTGTACCCAAACATTTTCGAAGAGCTGAAACATGGAAGACAGGGTGAATTTTTTATGAAGGTTGAAGGTTCAACACCAACTCGTTGAAGCACCTGAAATGGCCCAAAGAATCTTCGACTAAGTTTGGTATGACACTAAAGGCGGAGAGAAAGTTGTCTATAGGGATGCAAGCGAACAAAGACCCAATCTCCAATCTGAAACGCCACATCCTTATGCCCTTTGTCAGCAATCGTTTCATACGAGCCTGAGCAAACTGCAAATTAGACTTCAATAGTAGCAAGGTATCATCACGTTGCCTAAGTGAATCTGCAACAACAGGTGTGGTGTTGCCATCAAAACATATCGAGCAATTGTCGGCGGAGGGCGACCATACACCACCTCAAAAGGAGTGAGCTTAGAGCTGTGTTGGTAAGAGGTGTTATACCAAAATTCCACCCAAGGAAGAAGATGGAACCAACTGGTAGGTTTATCGGCTGCAAAGCAGCGAAGATACATCTCCAAGTACTTGTTAAGAGCCTCTGTTTGACCATTTGATTGAGGGTGACAGGCCGAGCTTTTAGCCAATTGAGTCCCTTGTAATCGATTAATTTCATTCTAGAATTCAGACAAAAAAATAGGATCACGATCAGATATAATAATAGACGGAAAACCATGGAGTCGTATGTATTCCTGGACAAACACCTCTGCAATCTTATGACTTGTGAACTTTGGTGGTAAAGCGATAAAATGTCCATACTTTGAAAGTCGATCAATAATCACCAGTATAACAATGCGACCATAAGAAAGGGGAAGACAAGTTATAAAGTCCATAGAGATATCCTAAAAAATAGCAGACGGGATGGGGAGGGGAAGGAGTAGACCAGATGGCCTAGAACAAGTATCCTTCATTTGTTGACATATATGACAGGTTAGAACAAACTGTTTGACCTCCTAGCGCATCCCCGACTAGTAAAAATTAGAGGAAAGGCGGTGAAAAGTTCTGGAAATACCTGCATGTCCACCAATTTTTGAAGAATGAAATTCCTTTAAGAGTAGCTTTTTCAGATCATGATCAGGGGGAATGACCAAGCGGTTTCGAAATAGCAGTAGACCTTCTTGAAAAGAAAATTGGAGCAATGAAGCGGGGTCAATACACAACTGATGTTAGAGGTCAAGCAACTTTACATTTATCCTGTTTAGTTGTCTCAATTTGTTGATCAAGCCAATCTCAGTGACCGCCAAAGTTAAAGCCATCATAGTGGGAACCCGTGCTAAAACATCAACAGCCGAGTTCAACTTGCCAGGACGATATAAGATTTCAAAATCAAAACCAATCAACTTGTTGAGCGAGCGTTGTTGTTCATGTGTTTGAATAACCTGATTAGTGAGAGCTTTCAATGGTTGTTGATCCGTAATAATGAGGAATTTTCGACCCAACAAATATTGTCACCACTTTTGAACAGCCTCGGTAATAGCAAACATTTCTCTTGTGTAGGTGGAGGCTGCTTGCATTCGTGGGGATAACTTTTGGCTAAAGAAGGCAATTGGGTGTCCTTGACATAAAACAGCATCAATACCAGTACCTGAAGCGTCCGTTTCAACAGAAAATACTTTAGCAAAATTTGGCAACGCAAGAACTGGAACAGAACTAAAAGCCCGTTTTAGAATGATGAAGGCCTCAGAAGCAGCATCTGACCAAACAAAGGAGTCTTTTTTCAAAAGGTTTGTTAATGGTGAGGCTAGTTGGGCATATCCTTTGACAAATTGACAATAATACCCTGTTAGACCCAAAAATCCACGAACCACTTTGATAGAAGATAGGATAGGCCATCATTCAATAGCACGAATCTTTTTTGGATCAACGTCTAAACCGATGGAGGAGATAATATGCCCCAGATATGCAATGGAAGGCTGTCCAAAGTGACATTTGGAACGCTTGAATACTAAAGAATTCTGATGCAGAAGCTCAAAAACAGAACGCAAATGAGTAATATGGTCCTACCATTACTTACTATAGATGAGTATGTCATCGAAGAAGACAAGGACATATTGGCGAAGGAAAGTCTTGAATATGGAATTCATGGTGGCTTGAAATGTGGATGGGGCGTTAAACAACCCAAAGGGCATAACAAGGAACTCAAAGTGGCCATCATGGTTGTGAAATATAGTTTTCTCAATGTCATCAGGATGGACTCGAATTTGATGGTACCCAGCCAACAAATCGAGTTTAGAAAAGAAATAAGCATCGTGGAGCTCATCAAATAGTTCCTCCACTGTGGGAATGGGAAATCTATTCTTCACTGTGATAGAATTTAAGGCCCTGTAGTCGACGCAAAAGTGTCATGTGACATCTTTCCTATGCACCAGCAGAACGGGGGATGAATAAGGGCTGAAACTAGGTCGAATGAAACCAGATTTGAGCATATCAGAAACCAGCAGCTCAATTTCACTCTTTTGAAAATGTGGATAGCGATATGGACGGGCATTCACATGGGTAGAGGCAGGGATTAGTGGAATACGGTGATCTTGTAGGCGTGAAGGTGGTAAGGCTGTTGGAGACACAAACACATTTGTATAAGATTCAAGCAATTGGGTAAGAACATGAGGGTGGTCAGACTCCGAGGTTTTTGCTGGACACAACAGCTATAAACGAAATAAGCAAGAGATGGAATCGGTTTGACTAAAACGTCGTAAAGCAGAGGGTTGGACCTATCTCAGTGTGGGAGGAGGATCTCCAAACCACGATACAAGTTTCCCGCATAAGTTAAATTGGAAGAGGCATTGGGCATAATCTGTCATGATTAGACCCAAAGTTGCCAACCAGATCACTCCTAAAACTAAGTCAGAACCATGTAAATCAATGACAAAGAAGTCTGTCGAGAAGGTGTGACCTTGTATAGTGATAGAAAGATTGCGGATGACACCTAAGCATGGAAGACTATGACCGTTACCAACCAAAACAGAAAATTTGACAGACAATTCAATGGGAAATTTAAGAGATTTCGCAACATGGGAAGTGATAAAGTTGTGAGTGCTCCCATCATTAAGGAGAACTTGAGAACTCTGGCCTTTTACGTGACAAGTGAAACGAAGAGAAGTGATGTGGGAGGTCCGCCAGACAAAGCCTGGTAGCTGATAGTAAGGAGAGAAGGTTCAGTCGGTGGGGACGAGATATTAGGATCTTGTGGAGGTGATGGAGATGTTGGAGATGCAGGTGTGGATTCATCTTCAGAGAGAAGGAGAAAAAGTTGTGGTGGAGAAGAACAACGATGACCCTTTTGATATTTTTCATCGCAATTGAAACAAAGGTTAAGCTCACATTTGCGTTGAATTTCTGTTGGGTGAGTTTTCGAAAAGGAACACGACCAACACCAGGAAGTGAGGCCGCAGGCAACGAAGAAGAAGTGGATGAAAGAGGCGAATTGATTTTGGGGCTGAAAGTGGACTGAGAAGGGAAAGAAACAGACAATGCCTTAGAGAACTGATTGGGTCGGGTTAGTTGTTTCACTTGGGCCAAATGTTTTTGCTCTTGTAAAAAGGTAAGGCTAATGGCATCATTCAGAGTATTGGGCCGAAAGTATAAAACATCACTTTTGATATTTGGATATAGCCCAGAAATAAAACAATGCTTCATATTGATTAACATCAGAGGTGCGATTGGCGATTTGTTTGAACTGAGAGATAGTCCCGAACAGAGGAAGTCATCTGGAGTTTAGACAAAATTCCCTCGGGTGCCTCCATAGATTTGGAACCAAAACGAACCACCAATACCTTGGTGAAATGATCCCAACCGATAAGTTGATTATTTTTATGCATTCATTGGTACCAATCTCTAGCAGTACCCTCCAGGTATAAAAAGGCTAAGTTCAAGCGGTTTTCATCTGGAATGCCATAGATATCAAAGTATTGATTGGCCTAAAACACCCAACTTTTAGCATGTTGGCCATCAAATTTTGGTAAGTCGATGGGTGCAGGTTTGTCTCGACAAAAAGGCATAAAAGGGTGTTGCTGGGTAGGTTGCGAAGGAAGAAACTAGTTGAAATTAGGGTTTGGTGGTGGGGAAGAAAGGTGTTGGTAAAAGAAATTTTGAGCTAGGGGCATGGAAGAAGGACCAGGGGCAGATAGGTTAGGGCTTTTTTCAGCAGATGGAGGGATTTGAAGGGTAGAAATATGAAAAGCAAGATCATGAACAGTGGTGTTAATTGAATCCAAAGTCTTACTGTGAGTACCAACTTCTTCTTGGAGTTGTTTGACGGCATCGTCCAATGTCCGCAAACAAGTGTTGTGAGCACCATCACCCATTGGTAGAGGAGGGTCAATGAAAGCACCAAATGTAACAGATTAACTTGTATTGAAGATATATAGCAACTTACAATTACTGAAAGTTGTAGAAAAGCTCAGAAAAAATGAAAAAAAAAACAAGAACGGAGGGAGGTTCCAGACTACTACAAAGCTAAGAAATTAAAAGACAACTCATTCATTGCTTCTCTTTGCTTGTATCTCTTCTACTTATATAGATAGGTATTAGGCTGGAGAGCTCTTTGCACCACTACTTGCTAGAAAAGGTACTAGAACAGGTGGTCATTGCTTGACATTTGGGACCACATATTGATCCAAGTATTTATGGGGTTGTTTACCCCTGCTGCTGCAGCGTAGTGTTCCTCCGTGGTCTTGCGGATTTGTTACAAGAACACCATACTAATTAAATAAAATATGTTGCTTAGAAATAACATATTAAATACAAATAATTATTTTTGTATTTAATATATACATTTTTTGGTATTTATACAAATCTCTCTCTCTCTCACACACATATATATACACACAAATGTTTGTATTTGTATTTATATATAGGAATTTGTATATTATATAACTAATTTTATACAATTATTGAAAATATACAAATGAATCGTATACGTTATTTTGGATGTTAATATGTGGGAGATCAGAATATACAAACAAAAAATAGAAAAAAATTTATATATATACACACCAATACGTACATATATAATTATTTGTATATATAGAATATGAGAATTCAAAATTTAAAATTGAAGTGGATGAGAGAATTATTTAGGAGAAAAACAAGCGAGTAGAGAGAGGAGAGATAAATTGTGATTTTTATAAAAAGGTATATAAACTCCCTTCCGTGTGTTTACTATTTTAATACAAATTCGTTGGTGGGTCCCAAACCAATAGGAAATTTAGATAAACTATGACCGCAAATCATAAATAAGTGAAACTATAACTTAATTTAATAATACACTATAAATGTTTGTCATTCCGCATAATTTTCCTAAAATGATTTTCTAATCCCTAAAAGTCAATAGCGACCAAAAAAATTAATCATCATCCCATTTAGGGGTGTACATGGCCGGGTTGGTTTGGATTTTTCAAATATCAAACCAAACCATTTGTGTCGGATTTTTAAATCTATAAACCAAACCAATAAAACTCGGGTTTTTCACCTCGGGTTTTTTTGGATTTTTTTGAGTTTTTCGAATTTTCGAATTTTTTCGGGTTTTTCCGGTAAAGTATTCATACAAACATATAATTTACTTGTACTTCAAATATTTCTTTAGTCCTACCAACATACAACTATTTAAGGTGTTTCTTAAGAAAATAACACAAAATATGATATGATTAATGTCACTAAAATATCCAACAAAAAAATAATAATAATGAAATCACGTAAAAACAAATATTGCAAATTAACAAGTCATAATGAAAATGATTATAATTTAAAAGTACTAAATCATGCTAAAATAAGTTTAATAAGTATTAGTTACATGACTAAATATTAAAGGAAATTAAAATTTGTATTTGAATTGTCCAAACTAATGTAAAACCAAAAAACAAATATTCAATATTATTGTCATTCTTATGGTTGAATTGATTTTCTTTTGCATTAGTATTAATTTGATTTTGATTTAAGTTTTATTATAATTACCAACATCTCTGGATTATAATCTTTATTGAACCATTCAGAATTCTAAGTTACAAACTTGAAATAATATATTAACAGATAAAAACTATGAAAAAGTATAAGAAATATTTAAAAATTATATCAAAGTATATATTTTTATGTATAAAATAAAATTTTAAAATTATATATATAATGTCGGGTTCGTTTGGTCACGGGTTGGTTTTTTTAGTTAAAACCAAACCAACCCAAATCTAGTCGGGTTTTTTTTTTCAATACCAAACCAAGTCAAACCAACCACTAGTCGGGGTTTTTTTCTCGATTTGCGATTTGATTCGATTTTCGATTTGGTTTTGTACATCGCTAATCCTATTTATGTAGCCTCCGTCACGAAAGGTCATTAAGAACTGAATGTGAAATTTATCCTTAAATTGTTTCGCAGCCATTATTAAACTAGTCCTTAAAATGATTTTGGGGACCATATTTTTGGTTCGTGATTAAAAAAATTTCGCGACCATTATAAATAAGAAAAATCACTCCATATATTTATTTAAGGGTTAATATTACAGCCTTTATATGTATACTCCTTATAAAATTTTAATTACAAGTATTAACATATTAGTTTTAATTTATAAATTAATTAATTATATTTTATTAATTTATATAATGTTAATAAGTGAGAGAAAGAGAAAATTATGAGAGAGAATACGCGTATAATTATCAATTACACCTTCGAAGGGATTTTTTTTAACACATCACATGCCACACCCCACCCCCACTCTCACATACCCACGCTGATTTCTCTTTCCACCCACACCAGTCTCTCTTTCTCTTCTAACTTCTTCATTCTTCTTCTTCTCTATTTAAACGTAAACTGCCACCAATTTTGTACACGCTGTCAATAATCAAAATTTTCAATACACAAACAAATATGCCGAAGAAACAAAAACTTCTTCATACACCTAAAAAGAGTCTGAGATTTGTAGAGGATGTATCTAATCTTGAAATAGAGCCTCCAAATTTTAATATTCTAATTCAAACTCCACCACCCAAGATGAATGCAACTCCGACAAAGAACTTAGTTACCCCTCAAAAGAAGAAACAAAACCAAGTGAAGGAGAAGAAACAAGAATCAAAGAAAATATCCTCTCCTCCAAATTGTAAGGGTCGAAAAAGATGGACCGCGCATAGTAAAAGAATATGCTCCGACTGCTACTAATTATCCTATACCAAGGCCAAGAAGATCAATTGGCAGATAGATGATAGGCTTAGAATTTCATTTCATGTTTTGATTATAGGGTGTTATTTATTATTCACTTCTGTTTTTACAACAATATATATTATGCATTATTGTTACTATGCAGTATTAAACAGATTTTATTGATTTCGTTCATGATTTTTGAAAATCAAAAGTATGTTTTATGTTGAGTATAAAAGCATACATTGTTAGACTTATTTTTTCCATATGGATACAAATTGAATCCCACTTAGATATCAATTTCATATAGTGTTAGTATTAATTTTTTAAGTTGGAACCAAATTGGATATCAGTAACCAGTTTCAGATTGGAATTTTAGTTTTGAAAAACATTGCAAACACAAAGTAGTAAGAATTAAATATGTTGAAATTCTATTTAGATACCAAGGCATACATTGTTACAATTAGGCTTTCGAAATGGATACCAATTGGATATGAACATTAATTAGTTTTAGCTTGGCTCACTTAGTTGAAATCTTAATGATATATTGTATTTTCAGTTGGATACCAATTGCATACATTGCTAGACTTAATTTTCCTAATTGGATACAAATAACATACAATGTATTTTCAGCTTGATACCAATTATATACCAATAGCATACATGGTTAGACTTAACAAATTCAATTCGATATCAGTTGAATACCAATAGGATACCAATTGCCTACACTAGTGGACTTAATTTTTGTTTCACTAGATACCAATAGGATATCATGTGGATACCAAATGGTTACCAACAATAATCAATTTTCCTTTTTAAGTCTACATTTGAAAAATACTGCATTAACATAGGAGTAAGTAGTACACATAATAAATGTTCTGAAACCAGAATTCTGTAAGTTAAAAGACCAAAAAAGTTAAACCTATGTGTTTGTCACAATTAAACAATTAAAATAAAATAAAACTAAATTATGACTAATTTTCAGCAGGATAATTTGAACATGTCCTCTTGTTGTGTCCCTCCCGACGACATGTGATGCACATAACTTTAGACCTCTTAAGTTTTAATTCAGCAAACCCCTTTCAACGTTCAAGTTGTGGTCTCTCAACCAAAAGAATACCAATTTCAAATCGATTGTTACTAGTAATTGTGTTTTGTTATATAAATAGTATATCAAATGCATACAAGTTTTTATCTTTTTCTATACCAATTTCATACCAATATTAAACACTGATTCATACAAAATTCATACTAAGAAGCGTATCAAATTCAAACAAGGCAATTGTAAGCATTCTTTAGTTATAAACATTAACTTGATCATTTCTATACCAATATCATAACAAGACTAAACACTGATTCATGCAAAGTTCATACCAAGAAGAATACCAAATTCAAAATAAACACTAATATGAACATTTCTATACGCATTTCATACCAACACTAAACGCTAGTTCATACAAGAATCATACCAAGAAGAGTATCAAATTCAAACAAGTTAATTATAAAATTTCTTTAATTATAAACTAACAGTATATAAATTAATTCCATTGCAGGTCTATGCAAATTTCTATACGAAATTCATGCCAAAACTAAACAATTCCTATATAAAAATTGAACACTACATATTAAAAGATTTGTTGAAATAAAATTGAATACTATTCACTAAAACATTTTCAAAATAAACACTAACCTGAATAATCTCATCTACCACCATATTTAATTAATATTGATAAGAAACCTTCTATTCTAGAGAAAGATAATGGCAAAACAAAAAAAAAATCGTGAGAAATTTTGAGCGATGATGGAGAAAGATACGAATATTGAGTAAGAAATAATTGATTTATGTTTTGATAGACAATTAACAGGTGAGAGAAAAGACTAGTAACTGTTTTGAGCTAAATAATTAAGGAAAACAAATATTTTGTTTGTTATTCCTCTCTTGATTTTATGCCTATTATTAATTATCATTACTACTATTGATTTGTTTGTTAATTTATATTCCATTTCTTTTACTTTTTTGTTGTTTAACAAATGTTATAACCCGTAGTTATTTAATGTTAAAACTTGAAACATAAAGAATAATGTCATAACTAGTAATAATTAGTCTTATCTATGTCAATTATAAAATTTTCACTTAAAAATTTGGTTGGAAATAAGTTGTCACATAATTAATTATTCTGGGATTAGTTATCTTGGGATAACCTATTCCACCATGTATTTGTAATAACTTATCCCATCATTATGATAAAAATGGTGAGATAAGTGATTCCAAACTTAAAAATCAAATAAGATATCAAAATTTTATCTCAAAACTATTTTTTTTATCTCAAGACTAGTTAAATCTATCCCTCATACCAAACGACGATTTAAGGAGTAAGTTCACTTATTCTTACCTATAAGATCAGTTGGTTCTTAAAAACTTTCAATGACCAATTTACTGGCCTAAAAAGCTATTTATATACATGCTCCTTAATTTCTTATTTTTGAAAAATTGTAATACAATTTTTAAAGGCAATAATGCAATAATCAAATGCATAAATACAAAATACTGCTTTCACGCATGTGTGTGAATAATAAGACAAAAATAGCATGTAATTACAAAATAATGGAGTTGTTCAAAATTCAAGACGGTGTTTGAATCTTTTTTCATATTTGTTCTTCCTTTAATGAAGTTTTATAAGTATTTTCTAGGAGATAATTGCACTATTTATAAAGTTGTATTTATGATTTCACAAAGGGCAATAAAGAAAAATAAAATTTAAATTATGTCTTTGAATATTTTTTATGTGTGCATTGTCTCATAAATTCACTTAATATGAAATAGAGAGAGTACTTCCTCAAATAATGCAGTCAAGATTTTTACTAAGAGGGTTCAAAACTTGCAGAAGTAAACACATGAACTAGTCGAAGGGATTTGATATCTACTATATACACATGAAAAATTATTTTAATTTTGTATAAATAAAATAATTTTCCGTCGAAAGGGACTTGGATAAACTCCCTGACACCAAGCTGGCTCCGACTCTGACTTACTCCATCTTAAATTATATGTTCTAATTTTAAAAAAATATTGTCTCAAATTATTTTCATTTTAGAAGTTCAAGGTATTTTTTTTCTTAATCATTGATAGAATAATTTTGAAAGATTATTAACACTTTAATACTCCCTTGGTCTCTTTTTACTTGTTTAATTTTGACTTTTTACTTGTCATATTTGAATAATAAAGAAAAGACAATATTTTTTTTTACCTATTGTACCATCAATTTATTTAGAGAGTTAATATTTTTGAAAAAGCTAGAACTTCTCTAATGAGTAAATTGATTTTGGAATTCTATCAATTAATAGAAATAAAATAGTAAACTCACTATGTCAATTATTATTTTCTTAATAGGTGTGCCAAGTAAAAAATAAACAAATAAATAGAAAGAGGTAGTAGAATAAATATTACATGAAATTTTGTTAAATATTCAAACATGAATTATGGTCGTACAATAATCAAAACCCATTCTTATTCATATTTTTTAGGAGTATAAAGGAAAACAAGCAAAATGATTTTAGGCGGAGGGACTAGGGAGCGTTGGAATGGGCAAAAGCACACCCCACCACGATGATGACTTGTCATTTTCATAAATTTATGGATCTAATATTAATGACGAATCTAGAATTTTTACTGAATAAAAATATAATGTTTAACGTTTGAACTTGAATTTTTAAAGTAAGTTTTGAACCCTCTCAACTATTAAGCTATTAATATTTAATCTTATGCTCAAAATGTTTAAAATTTCTCTCTATATATTGTACATTAAAAAATTTAAAAATATTTTAATACTTTATACTGTAACTTTTTGCTAAGGAGATTGAGATGGATTTTTCACGAGTCCGAAACCTAAAGGGCAACAATTTTTTTCAAAAATTTCAAAAGGAAAACTCAATTAATTATGAAATCAAAAGGGCAACACTTTTTAACGCCGTGTAAATCAGATTTTCTAAAACAATGCTCAAATTCCAATGAGCCTTACAAGGCTCAAATTTCGATGAGCCTTGTAAGACTCAGCCGCCAATGAGCCTTGTAAGACTCCGCCGCCAATGAGCCTTGAAGGCTATTATTTAAAAAAAAAATACTCTCGTTTTATTTTCTTGTTTGTTAAAAGTCTAATAATAATAATAATACATAGTTGTTGATATGATGCATAACGATAATTCCACTGAACTAGAGGTTTTTTAATTTAACAGGTTGGTTTCCTACGGAAGATTGCTTTCAAAGATTTAGAATTTTTTCATCATCATTAGTTAATTATATAGAAACTTCAAATGTAATAAACGATAATTCCACTGAACTAGAGGTACAACAAAAATTTAGATTATACTTATTTTGGTTGCTTGGAGGAACATTATTTCCTGATAAACAATAGAAAAAAAATGGTAACATATATATCATACATTTTTTTTACCGTTTTAAATCTTGTGATAAACTAATTTTTTTAGTTATACCTGATAAGGTTGTAGATTGTCTAAAACATCTCTACAAAAGATCATATTTTTTCAAACATCATTCTCATTAACCCTTCGTCGAGACCACTTATATGCAAGTGATTTTTGTCCCTCTGGTTGATCATTGTTGAAAGGCGATAGCATAGGTTGAAATGGTATAATACGCTCCCACGCTCATACCTATAAAATAATAAATAATTTTTATTATTAGTATTAAAAATAGTCAATTATAATAATTACAAATATAAAGGTGATCAACCTGTAATAATGATATAAAACCATTTACAACGGAAACGTCGCATATAGAGGCGCGACATAATGAATGGTACAAGTATGAAAGTGTGGCAGCTCCCCAAGCTTGTGTTGCCAGTACTTGTAAGTCACCCATTTCAATGAAAAAATCCGAATTAAATTAATTTCCTGACTTATCAGGAAATAATGTTCCTCCAAGCAACCAAAATAAGTATAATCTAAATTTTTGTTGTACCTCTAGTTCAGTGGAATTATCGTTTATTATATTTGAAGTTTCTATATAATTAATTAATGACGATGAAAAAATTCTAAAACCTTGAAAGCAATCTTCCGTAGAAAATCAACCAGTTAAATTCTACAACCTCTAGTTCAGTGGAATTATCGTTTATGAATCATATCAACAACTATGTATTATTATTATTATTAGACATTTAACAAACAAGAAAATGAAACGAGAATTTTTTTTTTAAAATAATAGCCTGCAAGGCTCATTGGCGGTAAGGCTCAGCGGAATTTGAGCCTTGTAAGACTCATTGGAATTTGAGCCTCGTTTTAAAAAACTTGATTTACACAGCGTTAAAAATGATTACCCTTTTAATTTCATAATTAATTGAATTGCCATTTTGAAATTTTCAAAAAAAATTGTTGCCCTTTGAATTTCGGACTCAATTTTTCACCATCATATCCGCCCCCTGTTTAATGCTTAAGATCTGGCAGGTTTTAATGACAATTGTGACAAGTACAAACAGCCGAAAGGCATATTGCTTAAATTATAGTAATGGGATCAGCATCTCGAAATTATTCATATGCTGTACTGCAGCACGTTCAGCTATTTATTCATCTACTCCTACTTTAGTATAGCGCCTGTTTCACGTGTAGGCGTTCGTATTCCCATCTAATATTTGACCTTTTAACTCCTTATATAGTATACTTCTTCCTTCATTTTTACTTATTTAATTCAAAAGTTAAAGCGATATTTTATAATTTAATTTCTAATTTATCTTTATTACTGTATTAGTTACCTTTCAAAACATTAAAGTTGTTATAATCAAATAGTAATATGGTAAAATTGTGATTTTTTTAATTCTTTCATTTTAAAATAAGTAAATTATTGACAAAATACAGAAAAAAAAATTAGGACATGAATTTAACTCTTTTTTTTTCTCCTTTTATTTATTCTCAAACTATTCTTAAAAATATAAATAATTTAAATTAAATCATAATATAAATAGTTAACTCGGTTGAAATTATCACCTAGAAGAAGTAAGTAAGGGCAAAAATAAAAGAAATTTTCAGTAACACTCTTCAACTTTAAACAATTCACTTATTTTAAATTATAAAAAAAATCTAACAGTTCACTTATTTTGAATAAGACTAGTAAAAATATTTCAAAGTTAAAGCAAGTATTATTATATATGGTCCCCTGTCTGCCATGATTCCATCTATAAGTAAAACTACTCCTGTATCAAATATCACACAACTATTCACTCCACCATTATCACAAAATCAATTCTCTAGAGAAAGTGACAACTAGACAGATCGAGAAGGCGCCATGGGAGTAGCTCAAATGTGGTTCCATCTCATGATCATCCTCTTCTTCATCTCCATTTCTTCTATTGCTGCTGTAAGTCACTCTTCTTCTCTCTCTCTATTCATACATAGTTGTGCTAGATCTAGAATAAACCTACCTTGTGTATTCTATTCTATTCTACTTTGCAATTGCTTATTGGATGGGGGAAATGCAGGAAGATTGTGTGTACACAGCTTACATTCGCACTGGCTCAATCATAAAAGCTGGTACCGATTCAAACATTTCGTTGACTCTCTACGATGCCGATGGTTATGGACTTAGAATAAAAAACATAGAGGCCTGGGGTGGACTTATGGGTCCTGGTTACAACTACTTCGAAAGAGGAAACTTGGATATCTTCAGTGGGAAAGGTCCGTGTTTGAATGGGCCGATCTGTAAAATGAACTTGACTTCAGATGGTTCGGGCCCACACCATGGATGGTACTGTAACTACGTGGACGTCACCGTTACCGGAGCTCACAAACAATGTAACCAGCAGTTGTTCACCGTGGATCAGTGGCTCGGCACTGATGTTTCGCCGTATAAGCTGACGGCCATCAGAAACAACTGTAAGAAAAAGTCCAAGTCCGGTGAGCAAAAGCCCCTTTATGATTCTGAATCATATTCTGTAGTTGATGTAATTTAATTGGAGTTTGTTGGCTCTACAATATCTGTTTGTTTTGCTTTTCTTTTCTCTCTTTGTGAGTGAGAAAAAATACACATGGATTTGGTATGATTAAGGCCTGTGTTTGCTGTTTTGAATAACTCAACCATAAAGAATCTGTCCTCTTTCCTAATTTGCCCATCCTCTGATAGTGATAGAATAACGATATATGGAAAGAATTGTGACAATCTTATTTTGTTTTTTGAATGGAGCAATATAATATATTTATACAACTTAATGATACTTAAACCTAGCTAATTATATCTAATTAATTCTGAAATACAATAATATCAAGCCAATTAATATAATATTTCAATATGGGTTGTCACACTGCCATACGGTAACATCTCCTGTCAAATTGATGTGGAGTATCACATAGCAACAATTTAGAGAGAAGAAATGGATGGTGTAATTAGGGGCGTACATAGTTGGGTTGGTTCGGATTTTTCAAATATCAAACCAAATCATTTGTGTCAGATTTTTAAATCTATAAACCAAACCAAATCACTGAAACTCGGGTTTTTCAACCTCGGGTTTTTTTGAATTTTTTCGGGTTTTTGGGTTTTCCAGTTAAGTATTCATACAAACATATAATTTACTTGTACTTCAAATATTTCTTCAGTCCTACCAAAATACAACTATCTAAAGAGTTTCTTAATAATACAACACAAACAATGATATGATTAATGACACTAAAATATCCAAAAATAATAATAATAATAATGAAATCGCGTAAAACAAATATTGCAAATTAACAAGTCATAATGAAAATGATCATAATTTAAAAGTACTAAATTATGCTAAAATAAGTTTAATAAGTATTAGTTACATGTCTAAATATTAAAGGAAATTAAAATTAGATTATGTACTTTAATTGTCTAAACCAATGTAAAACCAAAGAACAAATATTCAATATTATTGTCATTCTTAGTGTTAAATTGATTTTCTTTTTGCATTAGTATTATTTTGATTTTGATTTAAGTTTTATTATAATTACCAACATCTATGGACTATAATCTTTATGGAACCATTCAAAATTTTAAGTTTCAAACTTGAAATAATATATTAAAAGATAAAAACTATGAAAAAGTATAAGAAATATTTAAAAATTATATCAAAGTAAATATTTTTATGTATAAAATAAAATTTTAAAATTATATATACAATGTCGGGTTGGTTTGGTCTCGGGTTGGTTTTTTTTTAGTTAAAATCAAACCAACCCAAATATAGTCGGGGTTTTTTTTTCAACACCAAACCAAGTCAAATCAATCACTAGTCGGATTTTTTTTTTGGTTTGACTCGATTTACGATTTGATTCGGTTTTTTGTTCAGTTTTGTACACCCCTAGCCATGTCGCCTAGCCATGGAGCCATTTTCTGTCCAGGCAATGTCAATCACTCAATTGTTGTCTTATAATCTCACTCACAACTAGAGCTGTCAATATGGGCTGGCTCACCCCATTCGGGGTAACTCATACAAGCTTTGAAATTTCACGAGTCAGGTCGGGCTAGCCCATTTTTGGTGTGGGCCAGAAAATGGTCAGTCCAGCCCACAAGTACGTGGGCTACGGGCTTTGCCAAACCAACCCTCTTTTCTTAAAAGTATATTTTATATAATTTTTTAAATTAAATTATAATTTAAAAATATTATCATAAATATTGACAAGACAATATTACATGGTGTTAGTGTTACTACTTGTTAATCAAATCCGCAAATAAAATTATCTTTATAATATTTATTCTTTATAATATTTATTAAGTTTGATTTCAAGTAAAAACATAAATAGCTAAATAGAAATATTAACCTAATTGTTTTCCAATGATCATAATAAAAAACAATATTCCATAGGCTACGGCCTATGTAGTGATTCCCTAGAAATTTTAGGGAATTTTTATTTTATGTAGTACATATTTTATAAACATAATTTGTATTTAAATTGTAATATTTCAAACTTTAGACAGATTTTGAGTTTAGACTCTTATTATTTTTAATACTCTATTTTATTTTTATTTTTTAATTAATTTTTATTTGGCCCACGGGCCGGCCCTATTCATATTTCTTAAGCCCCACAAATCGGCAGGCTTATTCAGGCCGGGCTAAAAAGTCCTTTTCTTAAATACACTTCAAAAATCGTAACCCAGCCCTATCAAATCACGGGTTAGGCCAGGCCGGCCCAACGGGCCTAGCCCATATTGACGGCTCTACTCACAACAAGAAAAACTATCGGCTAATTTCCAACATAACGCATCACTTTCCTTTTGCTTATGTGAATAAAATGTACGTACCTATAAAATTAGACTTCAATAACTAATATATAATATCGATGTGTCACATTGGCTATGTACTTAATATACGATCATCATATATATCTATGTGCCACACTTACTGCACGGGCCATCAACTTCTAGTATATATATATTGGGGGGTAATGCCTATGTTGAGTATTGACCCAAATATTAATAATTTCACCATTAATAATACATTTGAAGCTTTTAACTGTATTTTTTATTAAAAAAAAATGACATGTTGCAAATGTGAATAGTTTTGAGCAAATTATATATTAAAAAGTTAGAAATATCAAGAGGATTTCATATCTAAATTTGAGACTGTTTAGAAGAGACTTTGAGTCGGTCACAGTTGAATAGTCAGTGTATACTTTATGTATAGTCAAACTATCTACTTCAGCAATGCCAGCTCTTGCCTATAAATTTTTAGGCCAATGTCTTAGGCCCCCAATTTTTGCGGGCCTCAAATTTTTATAAATAAAAAATCATGTTTAAGCTTTTCATGAAAAAAATTTAATTATTTATTAAAAAAAGTACATTTTTATATATATTATATTTTCTTTGCTAACACTCATATTATTTATCCTTTTTAACTCCTTCTGCACTCTATTTCTTCAAATCTTTGATAGTTAGACTAATATTCTGTCAAAAATATGAATCAATAGCCGAAAAATGTTGAACAAAGTAAATTACAAATATTATTTTATTTCTTCGTAACTTTTCATATTAAAGTAGGGTATACCAAGTTATCAACTTTTTGAATCAGATTCTATGATTCTAACTCTTATCTTTATTTAAAATTTATCAACTTATTACTTATAGAACTATATTATCGATTCACATAATAATTGTCTCAATAATGATGCTTTTCAATGTTGAATTGATAAAATCTTGCTTAAAAATAATAATTTTAAAAAGTATTTTAAAAAATCATTTATAAAAAAAGATATTAAGTCATAATTTACATCTAGAAATTTAGAAAAATAAATAAATATAGATAAAATTTATTTAAATTTTAGGCCTCTAATTAAAATTTTACTTTAGGCCTCGAATTATGTTGAGCCGCCCCTATACTTCAGTTTTCATGTATAATTAAACTATATTCAGCTTTTTAAAGTATATCATAATATATAATTAATATATGTTTTTATGATCTTTGACTATTTTTTATATATGAATAAAAATATAATTATTTATATTATAAACTAATTACTTTATTATATATTTAGTGAGGATAATACCTATGCTGAGCACGGACCCAAAATATTAATAAAAAATTTAACTTTCGCCAATAATAATACAGTTGAAGCTCCTAACTGTGGGCTTTTTTTGTTTTTTTGTTTCTATATAAGAGAGAGTATTAATAGTTGTATATAACTCTTTTTTTTCCAATTCCATTATAATTTCTTCTCTTTCAGTCTACCAAACTTGGTATGTTTTCTATCTCTCTCTATGTATTATTTTTTTTAATTAAAAAATAATTAATGTTTTTGTGATCACTTTATCTTTACTTTGCATGAAACTTTATTGAAGCCTTTTGATAATTTGATGAAAAAGTGAGAAATGTGAAAAATAATTTTAATCTACATGCAGGATTTAATTTAATAATTTTGACTCAAAATTTGTATTTGTATTAAAAAGAATCTGTTACTTTTTCTATTTTAATGTATGTGGTATTTTTTAATTTTTTAATTTAAATTAAAAAATGTAATCATAATTTTTTTTTACATATATCTTAAATATTCAATCATTGTGATTTATAGTACTTTTTACGTAGTTTCCAAATATGTAAATTTTATTTCAAAAAACTTAAAAAGATTTTATATTTGAAATTTTGGTTAAATTTAAATCTGTTTGACTCTCAAAATTTAAAATATATATTGAGATAGAAGAGTAATTTTATGAATAATTTATCAAGAACACAGTAAGTAGAAGAAAAGAAAGTGATACGAAATTCATAAACTAAAATTTATGACTTTTGTCTACATATATTAAATAATCTTGGACGAAGAATGTTCAACTGATCATCAATCGTAACTTTGTAGCTTCAGTCCTTCGATAGTTTGAACTCACACCTATATTATACAATATATTATATGAGATCCTAATTAATATCATTAAATTGTAAGCCTCGTGAATAAAGAAGAATTTAAGGATGTGGAAGTTGAAGATTTCAAAAGGACAAGATGATCCATACTTGTACAGTACAAATAACTATGTTGGACGTCAAACATGGGAGTTCGACCCAAATGCTGGAACGATAGAAGAACAGGCCGAGATCGAAAAGGCCCGCCAACATTTTTGGAATAATCGTTACAAAGTTAAACCCAATAGTGATCTTCTTTGGAGAATGCAGGTTTATAACTATCTTTATTTTTCTCTCTTTTTCTTTATTGCAAGATAGATTTTTGAGTCTTGTGATAGTAAGCTAGCGTTTGACCACAAATTTTCAAATATTTTTGGTAAGTCATTTTTTGTTGAAGTTTTACCATGTGTTAGGCTATAAATTTGGGACAAATATTTGATTTTTAAAAAATGATTGATATCTATAAGTTATAAATTATTAAAAAACACATAAGTTTGTATTATCACATGTTCCGTAAAAAGTCATGACAACAAACACAATTAATATGAATCTGAATCTGAAAAAAGAGAAAGAAAACAAAAGGAAAATAAATTGAGGACCTAGATTGAGTGTCTTATATATGTTATAGCTTTAACTGAGTGGAAAGTTAAAATTACGCCTAAAGTATTCCAAAGTCTAATTTTTCGAATTTCATATCTAAATTATATATGTTTATATTTTATATTAGAAAAAGGAATGTATAACTTTTCTCACAGAAATATTGCCCGTATACATATTAAGAAAAATATAAGTAATTTTTTTCCTAATACAACAAAGCCCTTGTATATACTTACCGATTTTTCTTTCACTACTTCTAGAGGATATTTATTATAGAACTATTTATAATAATTTTATTTTTTCATGAACAGATAGATCTATATTTTCAATTTATTACAAAATATCCAATAGTTTAAGTATCATACCTCAATCATGGATTTCAATTGTTCCCATTTCTTATGTGATGATTCAGCTAGGAAATGATATTAATATAAATCTTTTTATTAAAAAAAAATATAATTTAATTTAATTTAATTTGTTTCAAAATTTAAGAAAATAAATAAAAATTTAATTGTTCCCATTTCTTTATGTCATTGTTTTTTAAACAATTAATATTGGTGCAGTTTCTAAGAGAGAAGAATTTCAAACAGAGAATTGGAGCAGTAAAAGTAGAAGAAGGAGAAGAAATTAGCCATGAAATTGCTACAATTGCATTGCGTAGAGCTGTCCATTTCTTCTCAGCTTTACAGGCTACTGATGGACATTGGCCTGCTGAAAATGCCGGACCTCTCTTCTTCCTTCCACCTCTCGTAATTGTTTTCGTTTGGATTTGTAAAATTCTTTTTGACAAAATGGATGGACTAAAGCCAAAATTGTTTCAGGTTATGTGTATGTATATCACTGGGCATCTTAATACTATATTCCCAGCTGAACATCGAAAGGAAATTCTTCGGTATATATACTGTCACCAGGTATATGATTTAATGCCACAGTGGCTTTTTTTTTTCTTTTCAAATTCTTAGAATTTTATGTTTAACTTATTGGCATAATACATAAACGTGCTCTTTTAGCTTGGTTTTAGCTGACCTTAGTGCGGCGAGTATGTAGTTAAATTTGTATAAAGTTAAATAAGTACACACATTCTACGTGGCAATTCGCATGACATACACCCGAACTAATGTGTGGCGTCCTACATGTATTATGTCATGTAGGATGTGTGTACCTACTTGTTTGATTTTATATAAGTTTAAGTGTCATACCAAGTTAAAATGCATATTTATGTATTATGCCTTAAAAAAAATATTAACATAGTTCGATTTTGCTTTCACTGGTTAATAATCTCTAAAGTTCAAGTGTCAAATTCAACTACAAATTACCGGTGGTAAATCTCATTCATCAACTAAAATATCAACCAAAGAAAACACTATGAAATTCACAATGATTACAATTTTTTTTTATCAAAGTTTTAAATAGATAGCTGCAACTAAACGTGCTAAGTTTGAGGGGCTACGTAGGTATTTGTCCATTTTTCTTTTACTTTAGACAATAGACTCTATTAGTGCAAATAAAAGCTTTGAATTACTGATGGTATTCTGTATTATTCAGAATGAAGATGGTGGATGGGGGTTGCATATAGAAGGTCACAGTACAATGTTTTGTACAGCTCTGAGTTACATTTGCATGAGGATCCTTGGAGAAGGACCAGATGGTGGCGAAAGCAACGCATGTGCTAGAGCAAGGAAATGGATTCTTGATCATGGTAGCGTTACTGCAATTCCTTCTTGGGGGAAAATATGGCTCTCGGTATGAT
>JAJOOE010013528.1:0-13473 GCA_036250405.1 Solanum raphanifolium | reverse complement strand
CCCCCCCCCCCCCACCCCGAAAAAAAAATTAAGTTTGTTTTTAAAAATTATTTTCTACTCTAATAAAAATATAAGATATTTCTCAAAAACATTTTTCATTCATAAACCAAACACTAAAAATCTTTTCCGGAAAATATTTTCTACTCACCAACCAAACATGAGAAAATAAGTCAAAAATCTACTTGTTTTCCAGGAAAACATTTTCCTTTATACCAAACACACCCTAAGTCTATCAATGCTTACCTTAACATAAATACACAATTGGTTATAATTCAACTATGTCAAGATCTCTTGAGACTTATCAGCTATCTTACAACAACATATAAACACAAAAACTTTATGATGATGCTAAAATTAAACAAGAGTGTGCGGGTCTTAAGGCTCAATTTGATGTATTACTTGCTTCGGGAGGGATTCTCCCTTGTTCCGATGATGTCGCTTGCCTTCCTCGATCCTCTCAATCTCAACCTACTCAACATCCGCTTATGGTCAACAAAGAGATTCGATAGAGGAGTCTATTAGTGAGGAAGATGATGAGGAACATGTGGCCAACACACTGCCGCATTATTGAAGTTTAGAGTTGTAATAGATAAAATTTAAATTCCTTACTTTAAGGTTGTTTTATGAGACTTGTTATGTGTTTTGTTAATGCAAGATATTTTTGAAATCCTATTATATAACTTATAACTTTTATGTTTTATTTGTCCAAATTTGAATTACTTTAAGTTGATTTTCATATTGAGTTGATAAGAGAATATTTAGTAAATGTATTTTGTTGTATTGATTGAATGTTGGCAGCTCTTTGATCTTGATTTGTCTGATTAGAATATATATTGAATTAAAATGGTAGGTGTGCAGCTGCACTCTGCAGCAATGTTCTCATCCGCAGCAATGCATTGCTCCTACTGATCCAACAAAGCTAGGTAAATGGAAGATTAAAGATACTCGAGTGATGACATGGATTCTAGGGTCAATTGACCCTCTTATTGTTCTTAATCTCAGGCCGTACAAGACAGTTAAGACCACGTGGGATTACTTATAAAAGGTTTCCAACCAAGATTACTACGATTGAATGTGAAACAAATAGTTCATCAAGGTAACGTAATGTAAACATTACCGCGATTGATTTAAGCTTGATCGGCTTAACATTAGGCATTCTGTTGTAATCAAGCAGCAATACTGAAAACTGTGATATATAGTGACCTAAAGAACCAAAAATATGTAATAAGAATTTTGTGATCAACCAGGCTGAAAAGGACCATGTTACATAAAAGCACCATAACCCACAGACGAACAACCAGGGACTAACATATTGGATTCAATTATCAAGTTGATATCTTCAAATGAAAATCAAGGTCAATAGAGAAGTGGTATATTATATTGCACGGAATCACCAAAACTAAAACTAGAAATCAATATAATTATATCTTCTTTTTCTTTTCACGAGAATTGGTTCGTACTTTCACGATACCTACACTTCCTTTTCTGTCACAAGAATTGACAAAGAAAGAAAACTAAAACTAAAACAAAACATAACTTATGAGAGCCATTTCTTTCTTATCCTATTTTCCATTCTTCTACTGTCAAAAAAATCATCAATCTACTTATCTCCTTCTTACTGATGCATCATATTATATGCACGTAAGCGGATAATTAGCTAACAAGGTATGCCGGGTTTGCACTTGAGCACGCCAGCAAAGCGTGTGAGTCGTCCTGCATGTGAACCAGGCTTGAACTTGATCTTATGATTTTTTGTCAATGCAGTTTTTTTCTTGTCTTGTGGCCCTGACTCCACAAAATAAGCTCCATTTAAGAACGAATCGCCCTCTGATACCCATTGCCACTTCTTCCACTCGGATTCTGGTGCGTAATCCCTCTTAGTCACCTGCATTTAGCACCATCATGTTATGTTATCAATCCACATAGTACAAACCAATAGTGCATAAAGTTTAGTATTTATATACATCTAAAAGTACAATATCACACTAAAGAGTGCAAATTATGTTATTTTGTTGGCTAAGACTGATTTTCTAATAGAGAGGATAGTGTCTTGAGTTGATCAGTGTCGGAGCCAGGAATTTATGAAAGGATATTCAAAAAGTATTAAACTTGTCACACTAAAGCAACTTTTGAACCCTTTTTGCTACTACGAGGGTGTTTGACTAAGCGTATAAGCTTATCAAACTGATTTATAAGCACCTTTTAGCTTAACATTAGAATCTTCCCTTACATATCAAGGGGATTCAACAGTTTATGTATAAATAACAAACTCGATTTTTTCTTTATATCACAATATAATTTTACGGTGAAGGGAATCCAATTGAACCATCTTGGCTCTACATAGCTCCGCCCCAGGCTGATAGATTTGATTCCAACCAAAAATGACTTAAAAGGAGAAGAGTGTGGTATGATAAAGACTATTGCATTACCAAAACTGATTATCTTATGTCACTAGGTACTTGTGAACCTACCTGATATAATCATTTTTTTGAATTTTCCAAAAAAAAATGGTGAAGCCTACCTGCTTAGTATTAGGATTATCGGCAGCCTTGAAACGATTACCCTGACTGATAATGGTTGGATGAGCGCTGCCACCAATCGCGTACATTTGCCAATGAGTGTAGTCATTGTTGACAACATGGAAGAATCCCCATCTGCACCTTGGCATTCTCTGAATCAATCCCTCCCCGAACCGATTGAATGCTACTGTGACTTGCATTATTGAATCTTGAGGAAAGGCATCAGTTGCCCCCAAAAGCATCACCTGAATCATCATTTGTAATCAAACTTTAACTACTAGTATATGGCTTTTTTTTAAGGGTAGTAACTAGTAAAGAGCAACGTTACGTCGTTATGATGGTTGAATTTGCAATTAGAAATGGTGATAGCAGTGGAAGCCATGATGGCATCAACAAGGCCATCGGTACATTCTGACAAAGTGCAATGATCAATCCAGATATGATTGGAACCAAAAATGGAAATGCCATCGCCATCGCTCACTGTCCTTAGACCAATATGGTTAACAGAATCTCTTATCATGCCACCATTAGTAGATATGATATTCTGAATCCTGATGTTGTGGATTATGACATTATGCACGAATTGGATCGTTAATCCAGCACCATTGGCTATGTGAACAGCAACTCCCCTGCCATCGATTGTCTTATCACTCGTGATCATAAGTTCTTGTTGCAACTTGATCACCATTGATTTCTCAAAGATGATCCACAATGGCTCCTCTTGAATCACAGCATGACGAAGGGTCCCCGGTTTTGGTTCCTGCACGTTATCATCTGACTCATCGGTGACAACATAGTACTTGCCATTCTTACCACCGGTCGTTTTGTGGCCAAATCCTCTAGCACACTCTTCCAAATCCTTCCTGTTTTCAGCCCAATTTTTGTCACACCTCCAACATCTATCAATTGGATTGGTTGCCATGCATTTATTTTTTTCTTTAAGATGCCTCCTTAAGCTTTTATACTTCAGCAATGCACTGCATAATACATCAAGTAAAATTCAAGTCATTATTCCTAAACCTATGTAAGTGAAATCAAAGAAACAGCTACAACTACGCCTCAATCCCAAACGAGTGAACAAACAAGTTAGGTCAGCTATACATATGATGAAATGTCACAGTCCATGTCGCTCTATTTAAGTTTGTCGCTATCCAATATTACAAAAAAAAAAAAGTTTCTGTAGCATTAGAGGTTCTCTACATTTTCTTCTGCCATATAAATCTCGAACGAGTCTAAAAAAAAAACTTCTAGCAAATATTGGACCTAAATAAACATGCTAACATAACAAAAACTTAATCTCAACTAAATGATATTCCCTTCATTCCACTTTATGTGACACATTTTCCGTTTTAGCTCATTTAGAAAATCATGACACTTGTAAATTTGAGGGGAAAAAATAACTTTACACTTTCCAGTTTACCCTTAATGAGAAGCTAATTTTATAACCATGAAAATATGACATGTTTAAGGTTTATAGCCACGCATAAATATGACATGTTTTAGACCACAAAATTTCAGAAGTCCTCATTTTTTTCTTAAATTCCATGAAGATTCAAACATTTCACATAAATTAGAACGGATAGAGTATCGTCTATATACATTTTTCGTCCGTTGAACCCTATTTTTTGCTAGGTCTGCATTCTTTGTTGCCTGAACCGTCCATAAATTAAATGTAGCCACGCCCATGTCAAATCCTTAAAAATGCATAGATTATATCCAACATATATAACACACAGTATGTTTGAAGGATCCGAGCAACATAATCTTCACGAAGAAAAAGAAAAAAATAATCAAGAAACCACTTACTTTCCAACTTCTTTGTTGAATGCATTAGTTACTTCCTCGGGATTATGAGTATATGCTTCAAGTGAAGAGTTGAGGGCTTCCAAAGCTTGTTTTTCCAAATATGCATCAAATTCAGCAATTCTGGCATGTAAATGTGGGACTAATGAAGCTAACCATATGAACAATATTAACAAAATTGAATTCCCACTAATAAAGGCCATAGCTTTTTATCTCCTTTAATTTTCTTTTTTCTTTTGTAGTTGTGTTCTTTTTTTTTTCTTTTTTTTGGTATTTCTTGCGAATCACCGGAGAATTAGTTTGTGATTCAGGGCGGAGCTAGAATATAGTTTTAAGGATTCCGTTGAATTCAGTAGCTTCGGTTCAAACCTTGTGTTTGTCTTTAAAAGTTGATTGAATATGTACAAATCATTAGTTTAGAATCTAGATTATGCACCCTTCAACTTCAAATCTTGGCTTGGCTTCGTCTAGTGACTTGCATTTTGCATGTTATTTCTAGAGGGAAGCCATGTATAAAGAGAAAGTTGTTTTATCTATCTATAAATCCTATAAGTGAGATTCTAAAAAATAGAAAATATAAAAGGAAGTACATAGAGATATTATACAACACACAATAGAACTTGAGAAGAAACAAATACGGGTGTCCAAAGACTTATTTTGAGGTAGCTACTTATGTTTTACTAACTAACTTTTCAATGTTTGTGTGAAGCAAGTCATGAATAATTCTCAAGAAAAATCAACTACTTGTGTACACCTTTTTTTTAATTTCTATGTATCGACATGCGGTATGTAATAAATATTTGATAGTTAAATTTATTAAGAATTTATAGGTAAGTTTCTTAATAGACATTAATCAATAATTAGGTAAAAATGGTAATTTAATTATCTAATATCACAGGTAAAAATCCAATCATGGTATTAAAAAAATATTATTAATGTAAATAACTTAAATCTTTTTATTACAAGTTAATTGGATATTTAGGTCGGTGAGTACAACCAACCCCACGCTACATTTTCGTGCTATTAAGAATTTGTATATCACACACTCAATCCAATTTATGTGATACTTTTTGCTTATCAATAAAATAATTTGACTTATCTTTCAATCTAAATTGTATTAGAATTTGGATACTCAAAATAATATGAAAAGTACTCTAATTCAGTTGCATTTTTTTCTTCATAAAGTCTATTTTAAATTATTAATAAAAAATCTACATAATTTAAATTCTGAGAAGAACATAGACAATAAGCACATAAAGAGTGTAAATAATTAAACATAATCATGTGTTTCAGAATTTAACGTTTTATTTAGAAGAAACACGTAAATACTGCCACTTTTAACATATAAGATTGTAATTTTTTGGGATATAGATAGATAGAGTAAGTAGATCAAAAGAAAACCTTACTTAGGCATTTCATCAAATTCCTTATTAGGAAAGTAAGCCTTAATTTATGTTAAATTAAAGCTCCAACTTACTTCTTCAAGCTCTCCAAGTATTCAACAAATATCTACAAATGTTAGAGCTAAAATACTTATATTAATTATATATAATAAAATCATACGAAAAGTAAAAGTTTTGGAGTAGAAAAACGATTTTTCCAAAACTCATATTTGTTTGGTTGTTTCAAACAGTTGAAAATATTATTTGAAATTTATAGGTCAATTTTGAGAGTTGATAAGAATTGATTTTGATTGAATATTCAAATCGAAACTCAGAAACAAAGAAGAACAAATCTCTTCTTTTTTTTCAGATCTATATAAATAAGTTATGTGTACTTTGTGTTTTGAGTATGCTATTTGTATTTCAATTGTATCACTGAACATAAAGTGACACACACAGAGACATACACAAATACACTCAACAACATAACTGTATGCAAATTATACGAAAGTTGTATGGTTTAACTAGAGTATTTTTTTTTAAAACGGAGGTAGGGGAAGAGGAAATGAGGAGGAAATTACAATGTGTAAAATCAAACTCTCACCAATAAGGTGGGGAGTTCAGGTAGTCAACCAATGAACTATTAAAATTCTCCAACGAGAGTATGCAAATTGTATATAAGTTATATATTTTGACATGCAAAATACATTCAACAACATAACTCACCAACAAGCTTTCATTTGGTATATAACACCAAATAAAAAATACAAGTTGAACACACATGCTGTAGCCAACATCTCCCACAATAGACATAGCATTTCCTCCCTCTTATTTTCACGTTACTTTTACTGTTTTGGAGGGAGATACAATACAGTACAACATAAATAACAAGCCACATGAAGAAAGAAAAGAATCAAACATCAACCCCATTGCAGCCATGATTCACACGCCAAGATATCCTGCAATTAAACTAGTTTAGACAAAAAAGAGGAAAAATAAATTATTACAAATGCTTGGAAATACATCGACAACCCCTTAAACTTGTCAGCAGATTTTATTTAGATACTCAAACTAAAATTTGTTCCAATTGAACACATGAACTCATAATAAAGTGTTCCTATTAGCACTTTAGGATCAAATTTTGTAGAAAAAAAAATGTGCTTGTTCTGAACCGTTTGTCAACTCTAGAGATATAGTAATATGGAGAAGACAAAATTGTTTAAAGCACCGATAGAAGATAGGTTTAAGTTAACCACATAAAATTTATCATCTCCTTGCCTCAATTGCAATAGGCATGAAGTTTTATGGCTTATTGAGACATTGCATATAATCAAAGAAGATGACATTTTAAGTGTTTAACTTATCCACCTAATGAATGTTTGAGAAAGGTTTTGTCATAATTTGAACTGAAGAAACACTTTATCATGTGTTTAAGTACTCAATTGGAACAAGCCTTAATTTGAGTGTCTAAATGAAATTTGTTGGCAAGTATAAGAGGTGGTCCATGTATTAAAGCCTCAGATATTCTTAAATGACATAAAGCTCATCAACCGAAATTGGATCGGCACTGAATCTCTAGGTAACTGAGTAACAAATTTTATGAGGGAGATCTATGTTGATGGAAAAAGTGTCAAAAACAATAGGAGTGCAGAAATTTTATAGCTAAAATGTTCAAACACTTAACGGGGTGTGTTCTCAGCTATTTAACAACCTAAGACTACTAAACACAGGTAATTTTCGTGAACAAATTATTTCATATAAAACAACATGGGAGAGTGCAGGTTTTAGGAGTTCCAAGCTAAACAATCAATTTTAACATTGCAATGTTGCAAAACTTACAGAAGCGAACGATCTTCCAGTGTTGGTTCCTGTTGTCTCCTTTCCACCATTCCCAAAGACAAACAGTGGTCCCATTGCGGACACCTCCATGCTCTTTATCAGCATTCCATGCATCTAGATTGAGGTTAATGTTATTGACCATCCTAACTGCTCGATAACCATCACCCACGTCCCTGCTCTCTGTCCATAAGATTGACGCATCAAGAACGTCGGGTTTGTACGGGGTGAGCTGCACCTGTAAAAGAAGTCCAATAGGAATGTAAATTTTCTATGCTTACTTCCCTATCAGAAGCAATGTAATATTAGTAAGACAGGACCCCTGAGCAACAGTGTGTTCGACAGTTCGTTACCCTTGGGGGCATAGTAAAATCTATTTTTATGCATTTGCAGCAAAGGAAGGTGCATGGAGGCAAGGAAGGCAAATATTAGTTGAAGTTGCATATGTGCGTGTATGCCATCTGTAGGCAACAGGACAATAGCAATTACTATCACAAGGAACAAGGTTTATTTAAGATGCCAATACTTCTTGTATAAACTCAAGCCACTAATGCCCATGTTTCATCAATTTTCCATTAACTATGAGGTTTTCTACAGTTAATGGATCAAAACTCAAACTTAACATGGCTGCGATTTCCCTATTCTCTAGTTCTAACAGAACTTAACCCATAGCCTCGGTCTATTTCTATGTTTGGTCTACCTAAGGCTTTTCTCATGTTTGATAAGCCTATGCCAGTTGCATTTTGTGCCTATTTTAGGAGTTTCATGTCTTCTTTTTGATAAAGAAAGAAAAGAGACATAAATACTCCTATAATAAGCACAAAATGCAACTTGCACAAGAAAGTATATGCAAGTCTTCTTTCAAAAAAAAAAAAGTATACGCAAATTGGGTTAAGAAAGTATATGGACACTATCTTGCTTTATTTATACCATGTCAAATCTTGATTTCAAAAGACTGGCTATTCATACATACTCTCTTCATGTTTCAAGGTACAAATTCTCTTCAGAAAGATGATACATTCTGAGATGGCCACTTAACACATGAAACCGTATGGAACCTTAGAAGATCTTGGCAGGAGGATATGAAGGCTCACAATAGGTTAAAATGGAGAGTCAAGTGGAGGATTTGCAAGGAGAGCCCACATAGCATGATAGCCATAGTCTCATTATGCAGTGGCTAGTTTTGTAATACTATAAACAATAGAGATTACGGCATCTTCCGGGTCGGTTCGTATCTACAAATTGATAAGACCCGAATCTAGTCTATAGGAAATTTTTTAAAAGAAAAGGAGCAATAATAATTTTCTTGTTCTATCAAGAAGGTGCTATTGCTCCTTTTTGGGGTTTGATAAATTCATAATAAATTCCTTTGCATCTTCCAGGTACCTTGTATCAGGCACACAAAATTATCTTATACATTAATCTTCCTAGCTCTAACATAAAGGATGATACCCACCAGCTTCTACAAAAAGAAAAAAGGTTGAACAAAATAATGTTGCCTCCTTGAAGCCAAATTCAAGTGACCGGGGTGTATCAAACAAGTGCTAAAAATCTTCTTAACCCATATTTTTAATAAGGCTGCCTCACCTATCTAGAGGGGATCAGTAATTTGGGTCCAATGAGTTATTCACACCCCAACAAAATGAAGTATAAGTTAGTATCTTGCTAAAAGAGGGAAATTAGATATTTACAAGAAGAAACTCTTTCGTGTTGGAGCACATATTATAAAGATAACAAAAACTATAAAGACAATAACACTATTTACTTTTCTCCACCTCTTCCTTCAGAAAAAAGTACCACACATAATCCGCATTATCTTCTTATTTTTTCCTTTTTTAAAAGAGTACATATTTAATTAATAATAGATACATATTGGTAATGTTTAACTTCTATAGTTGTTTAATTTATAGCTGATGATCTTTATCTGTCAACTACAAGTGCAATTTCTAGATCTCTGCATCATTAAGTAAATGAAAGGGTACTCTCTCTAATAGCTCAAACATTTAGATAAAATGGTCACACCATTCAACATGGTATTAGAGCAAGCAAGATCCTGAATTCAAGTCTCACCACCAAACAAAAACCCTTCAGTTTATATATTGGATTACACTTTCCCTCAAAATGTCTAAGGTTTCTCTCCCTCCATAATGTCCAAAAAATACATACTTGAATATCTTTTTCTTCTAAAAGAACTCATAACTGAGCCTTCAAATAATTTAAATGATCCTTTATCCTTCATACTCAACATTAAATTGCAAAAGATTCATTTTCCTGTTTTTTCTAGGCAACCTGTGAAAAAGTCCCAGCCTGCATCATTTGCAAGTCAGAGCATTTGCATTAGGTAGAAATAACCTGCACTAAAAGCCGCCGGACAATCACACACAAAAAATAGAGAATTACGAAGCATACACTTATACAGCAGAAATCTCACACAAATGCAGATACCACAAGTAAACACTCAGGGGATAGACCTAGGAGCTAGAAATGGAAGATATTAGGTGCAGTTTGATATACATACACAATACAGTGACAAATAATTGAATGGGCACTGACTTTCTTTCCGCCTCACACACTCACAGTCCTCATCTCCATTTCTTAACCACCACATTTCCACTACAACTCCACCATTAAACCCTCCATCTCTACCATGGTACTACTTGAAACACCCCAAAACATCACAAGTCATAGCATTTGCATTAGGTAGAAATCTCTAATCTCCTTTCTAGGACAAAGCAATGGGTTGGCTATCAAAGTTCATTCCTTCGTGAAGTTTAACATTATATAGGCATCATTGAGGATATCATCAAACTATGTAGCACAAAAAATCAAATCAAATAGTTCTTTTCAGAGATTATGGTTAACCAAGAATTGAACATACAGGGTGAGAGGCGCCAATAGAGTGCTTCAGTGCCAGTCCTGAAGCTTTATTAACCAGAGCAAAGCTTGGAAATCCCTCTTCATCCTTCACTTTAGTACTGCACTTCTCATCTTTATACCAGTGCTGTAACAAATTCCATCCATTACAACAAATTCACAGTAAACAACAAAATCAAAAGAAGAAAAAAAACCTACTTGAAATGGATCTGATGGATCATTAGAAGCCAGAACAACTTTTTCATCACGGATAGTGAGAGAGTAATTAGTATCAGCCTTAGTATAAACCCTAAAAGAAGGTTTATCCATAAGCTCTGGATCTGAAGTTTGATGGTGGAAAGCTGAAGGCACATGTGGTTGAAAATGATGACGATCATGATGCCGATCACCACTCTCACTCTCATGAGACACGTGTTCAACAGAGGAATAGTCGGAAGTAGGTGGTGGTGGTGGGGCGTCATAGTAATCGGACCTCGGCGGTGGACGATTGTAAGATCCACCATAGTTCTCCTCCATCGGCGGCGGAGGATAGTTAGTCCGACCATAACTATCATCCATCGGCGGCGGAGGATAGTGAGGCCGGCCATAATTAGGTTCCATCGGTGGTGGTCCACCTTCATGAGAAGTATGAAAGACATGACCAACTTGAGGAGGTGGTGGTGGTTCATCGTAGTATGACGGTGGTCGGTGGCCGGGAGGTGGAAACTCTTCTCGGCGGTCGTCGTCGTCATCGTCGCGACGGTGGTGGTGGCCGTGGTGGTGGTGTCCGAAAGGATATTCCATTTGATAGATAATAATAGTGTTAAATTTTAGCACAATCTTTTTGCTTTGATTCTACATATTATATATTGTTGGTGTGTGTGACATCTGTCTATGTTTAATTTAGTTGTTAAGCTAACTTTTAAAATAGGAAAATACCTAAGTTTTCTATACTACCATTATTATTGTCACACATGTCCCATTTTTAGTTGCTGTGTGTTGTGATTGATTTGTTAAGCTATCTTGATTGACCTTTCATTTTTCTTATTTTACTTTACTTTACTTTACTCCTATATAGAAATGGGACTTAAGGACGAACACAGTATATAAAATTTGTACTTTGTGCTGGAAATGTGATGAAATGGGACTTAAGGACCAACACAGCATATAAAAGTTGTACTTTGTGCTGGAAATGTAATCCTGTGAAGATCTCTTCAAAGTCAAAATTATAATTTTGGTGCATTCATTGTCAGATAGCTGTATTTTTTTGGTAAAACGTGTCTAGCTATGTGGGATCTAGCTACCTTTCACTTTACTTTTACTTTCTATTGTCACGATCCAAAAATGGACGTGATGGCACTCGTCTTATCCCACCAAGACAAGTCAGCCTAAAACTCAACAATTACAATAAAATGCGGAAATTTTATAATCAACTCAAAAATACCCCCAAAATCTGGTTGTCACGTGTACAAGTCTCTAAAGTATTACAATTGATTCGAAAGAAAAACACAAGTCTCAAATAACCTTGTTTCTAGAATAGAACAAGATCATAAATAAGAGTAAGAAGGTCTGCTGAGATGAAAAGCAGCTACCTCACAAATCTCCAAGAAGTCTCGGAAAAGAAAAGAATATATCACAAAGGTCCGGGCTAGTAACCTACAAAAAAAATTGTAGAAGCAAGGGGTGAGTACCAAACCACACGGTACTCAGCAAGTAAACCTCTAAACACAAGCTAAGGGGATAGAATACGAGTACTCCTTACACCCCAATCGAACCTCCACAACTACAATCTGCATAAAATCAGCCCAACCTAACAACTCATAACAGCTCAACCACACCACTCTAACAAATTACATATCCTCAACAACAAGCTCAATATTCATCAATCAAATATTCTCAAACCAACTCCACCGATTGATCATGAATGACTCGGGGAAACTATTGGAAGGGATGAAATGGTAATTTCACGAAAATTTCTAAAAATGACATTCTGGGTCATTACATCTATTCTCCTTAATTGTTCTGATTTCTCCTTTATTCTTTTCCTCTTAATTACATCCTTATAATTATTCTACATGTTGTTTTTCCAGAAATTGGCTTGTGCCGCTACTCTTGTAATAATATAATAACACAAAATTATTTTAAAAAAAACATCAATAGTTTGAAATAATTACAAACATGATTAAGAAAACTCTTAGAAAATAAAACTTCTAATATGATTATACAAGTATAAATAATCTAATATCTTAACTTTTTATAATAAAAGAATCTTTATTTCTAAAAAAAATTCTATCATACTATATAATTTACCCCCCCAACAAAAAGAAAATAATTAATAAAACGTACTACTGTTATAATAAAAACATCACTCCATCATAAATAAAAATAAAATTACTTTCTAATAGCTAAATAAAATACGGAAAAGGGCCAAAAATACCCCTGAACTATTTGAAAAGGTTTAAAAATACCCCTCATTCACCTATTGGGTTAAAAATACCCCTCCTTCCACCTTTTTGGTCCACAATTACCCTTAAAACTAACAACCTTTTATTTTTTTAATTATTATTATTATTAATTATTATGTGGCATCTTTCTATTGGATAAATTTAAATTCCAATCCACCAAAAAATTTTCTATCCATTTGACCCATATCCGACCCAAATCCAATTAAAAATTGTATAAAAAATAATAGATTTGATCATCTCTTCTCTTCCCCTTAAACCTAATAACCTATTTTCTTTTTTTTTTCAACAATTTCAAGATAAAATTAATGATTGAATCAATTAGTATTTAAATTTGAAATTGACATATTGGTATTTGAATTTGGTCATATCAATAGAACTAAAAAGCTCTTCTTGATTGTGTTTGAATTTGGTCTTTCTTGTTTCTTCCTTTTGGTTCACACCCATGTAAAAAGATTCAATTTTTAAGGGGAAGTTGCACTAGATAGCTCTTCTTAATCGTGCTTTTATGGTGACATTTAGGTAATCTGACTTGGGTCTTGTTTCTTTCTTCCTTTTGGTTCACACCCTTTTCAAAAGATTCAATTTTTCATGGTGGAGTTGCACTAAAAGAGTTGT
>JAJOOE010013527.1:0-26132 GCA_036250405.1 Solanum raphanifolium | reverse complement strand
CCCCCCCCCCCCCCCCCCGAGTGGTTATATATAAAAGATTATACTATTTAAAAAAAATTAGTATATTTTAAATGTGAAATATTGTATTTACTAACGTGTGTTACCACACATTTTTCAAAATTCAGCAACATTAATGTTACATAGATTCGGTCAATGGTTAAAGGATTTAAAATATTATATTTTAATAGATTTAAGGGTTCGATCAGTAAAATAATAAGTAGGAAGACAAACAGAATTAAATACAAGAGTCTCCTAAATAATTCCATCAAATATAAATACTGAATAATTAAGGTATGAAAGTTGCAAAAATATGAATTTATACAATTTATCTCTTTAAATAAATAAAGTAATCCCACATTATTGATTGTATAAAAAGTTGTTAATTATGATCGGCCCCTCAAAATAGTATCAATTTCTTTCACAAAAGCAAAAAAACAAAACAGAGTATCAATTTCGGACTCCATAAACGTAGCAACTCTTTTCTCCCTCCTGTCCTGTGTGATTCTTGTAATCTCCGGCATTCTTGTACGTCTTCTCCCAAGCACAGGTGTTCCATTGTAAGTATGTTTAAGTTTTCTCTGTTTTCAATTTTTCTGATAAATTTAGCTCTTGCCATTTCATTTGTTTTTCCTTCTCTGTTGTCATGTGGAAAATTCTGTGTTTTCTTCTATTGGTGGATATGCGTAGCGGGAACTTAGTGCACAGGACTTGTACGGTGTGGGATTGTTGTTGGTGAGAAGGGGGAGGCGAAGGGAACTTATGCGCGTGTGTTTATCAAGTTAATTCCCAAGTAACGAGAATTGCTATCAAAATTATTTTTGTTTCTTTTCGAATAATACAATAAATGAAAAAAATAACTAAATATATCAAGTATTCGAAATTGAGTAGATATGTCCTGGGGAATCTTAGTAGTTTAGTTGGTTGGCTACCTGAATTCTAACTTGTATCACTGTGGGTTCCATTCTCCACATTGTATTCCTCTCCCCATTTCTCCTTCCCCTTTCCCCAAGTTTTTTTTTTTAAAAAAAAAAGAGTAGATATGTCCTAGCTCGCTGCTCACTTATTCTCTTATACTGTTATAGTTGGTCCAAATATGCGCTTAATTTGGTTGGATCCACCAATTGAAAAAAGATCACGTATGCACTTAAAGTATGCGTGGGAATTATAATAAAATTGACTCTTGAGTATTGCTGTTATTTTGAAAAATTATTGAGCCAAAAACAGTGGGAATTTGCTTGCTTAAAGATGGATCCTCCTCCAAAATGGAGGGAAGTTGGCTAGTTTAAGTTGTTTGAACTTGAACTTAGTAAAAATGTTTGTTAGGTTTTTGGTTATGAAAACTTCAATTTTCCTAGCAAGGGATATTTATCCTACTCTTTGTTGTTAAAGTTTCCAATTGTTGAAGCCCAGGGTCTATCTAAAACAAACTCTCTACCTCTGCCAGCTAGGGTAAGATTTGCATACATTCTACCCTCCTTCAGACCCCACCTGTGGAATTACAATGGCTATGTTGTTGTTGTTCTTGAAATTTGTTTATCTGACTCTTCACTACAACAAAAACAACTATTAGTGGCAACAAATAGATACATTAATAAAAAGTGTTAAAGTCTTTACCGGCATTAGTTAAGTGTCATAGATCCAATGTCGCTAAAGCCTTTAGGGACATATACAAAGAGTGTTAATTGCCGCTAAAAATACATATTTAGCGGCAATTGCTAATTAATTGCCGCTAAAGATCATTTTTGATGTAGTGTTCTCATATAGACTGGATTGCCGAATACCATCTCAATAGGAGTCTATTAAATGCTTGTTGTTTACCTGCAGGCTCGATTTCTACAATGGACGGCAGGGAGCTAGAATTCTCTAGCCAAGAAGTGTTGTCAAGTTCTACTTTTAGTGAAATTCCAGAATCTAGCCCCACGAACAAGCGTTTCAATGAAATTCTCACGGATGTGCATGCTTGTATTCATGCCCACACTTGCAATCCACCTGGTCCTGATAACTCACACACACACACTTGTTACCATGTTCACACCAAGGTTGTTACACCCCCATGTGACGATACTACTGCAGAGTCGACAGCAGCAAATGTAGGAAAGAAACGCCCTTTGAGTAATAAGGAAGCAGTTCGCAAGTACTGTGAGAAGAAAAAGGCTCGGGTTGCATCATTAGAGGATGAGGTAGTCAGGCTAAGGGATATAAATCAGCAATTGTTGAACAGGCTGCAGGGTCAAGCTGTCTTGGAAGCTGAGGTTTCCAGGCTCAAGTGCTTGCTCGTGGACATCCGAGGAAGGATTGCAGGTGAAATTGGATCATTTCCGTATCAGAAGCCAATGGAGGGAACATATGTATATCAGAACCTTCGTGGAACTTATGTGATGAACCCTTGCAACCTACAATGTGATGATCAGGTTTATTGCCTCCAACCGAACTCGGAGGAGTCAAATGGACAAGGCCTTAATAGTTGTGGATTTGAGACTCTTCAGTGTTCAGGTAGTCAGGGACTTAAGGAAGTTCCTGGATGTGCATTGGGCTATGGTACTCCTACGGCCAACGCTTCTCGTGGGAATAAGAGAAAGGGAACAGGTAAAATTCACATTCATTTGAATTTCCTGTTTTTGGCATATTGTTCTGAAAATTGGTCAATATTAACTATCTATACCTGAACTCAGCAAACCTTCACTCTCTTAGTTTACAAGAACTCTTACATGAAAATAGGATCTCATCCTGCTCAGTCATATTAGACGTAGATTAGGCTGATTCCAATAGCCCTTGAGTTCCGTGGGCTCGTTAAAGTAAATGCTAAATCTGTGAAGATCTCTTTGTAGGTCAGTTAAAATTTCTTACAAATTGTCATGCAAAGAAACTTCCTAATCTGTGAAAACTAGAACAGTATATGGTACATTATAGGTAACAAAGTCAACAACATACCCAGTGTAATCCCACGGTATTCGGTATGGAGAGGGTAGAGTGCACGTAGACCTTACCCCTTAGCTCATGGAGGTAGAGAGGTTGTTTCTGAAAGACCCTCGGCTTAAATAACATTATAGGTAACAAAGCTCCACTGCTATAATAGCCAATGTCTCAAGGTTCTATATTTTACTTGTTTTGCTCAAGTAACCCTTGATATTAGTCATTGGACCGGTAGCAAAAAGAAACAGAAGTATTAATTTGAGTGTACTTTCCTAATGACTACTATTGTTTCAGCTGTGCTTTCAGATCTTCCTATCCTTTATTTACATTGATCTTCGATTTGTCTTCTTTTTAGGAGGGAAATGTGCAGCAATGGCAAGCCCGTGAACTGCTAGCTTCAGAAGGTCTTGAGTACATTGTATTAGGTTTCTACTCCGTCTTTTGGGATTCTTTCCGGCCTCTCATCATTGCTGAGTTCAATTTTGCAATATTTCCCTGCTCTGCTTCGAGTTGGCAGCCTAAGTTGTGTTTTGGATTTTTCAGTTATTTATTATTAAGAATATTGAATTTGGCTAGTGGACATGCTTAAACGGAGTGACATCACATAGACATAGTGAATTTATATAGCGAACCTCAACTTGTTTGATTGTGGTATAATTGTGTTGTTATAATGGATTGAGCTTTTAGACATGAAGATGTGACCAAGATTTGTTAAGATCTTGGAAGCTTTGTTCTTCGGCCTGGTATTCATTTTGTTCTTTTGATGAATCTTCCTCTTGTTCTTGAATTATTATTCATTTGATGAAGTTCATGTCTATGTTATGTGAACTTGGACATAGTCAAGGAAACAAGGTGTAGTTTGTTGATACGTTTAAAGATTGAGACAACTAGAATCTCGTGTTAAATGGGCGGGTTAAACTGAATTTGGATTGGTCAAAATGCACTGAATTCGCACCTCAATTGACAAGTGTACCTATGTGTTTCTTTAACTTGGAGTTGCCTATTATAACAATCAAATAATGGGAAAAATTTTGTGGTGTTGCTGAAGCACTCTGTTAAATTAGGTTTTAGGCCTAACTCACACCTCAAAAAGCTAGGTCAAAGGGAAGAGGATTGTCCAAGTCTTATAAGGAGTCCACCCATCTTATTAACTATTAATGTGAGACTTTTTGCTTTTAACACCCCACTTCACGCCCAGTGCTTAGCATTTGGTGCGTGGGCAATTTTGGGCAATTTTTGACCCACCTCACACCCAGTGCTTAGCATCTGGTGCGAGTGCATTTTTTTGGGCAATTTTTGATTTTTTTTTCTTGGGCCCCAACATTGGGTGAGATGGACCCTGCTCTGATACCATGTTAAATTAGGTCTTAGGTGTAACTCACACCCCAAAAGTTAGCTCAAAGAGAGCAGGATTGTCCAAGCCTTATAAGGAGTCCACCCATCTCATTAATCAACAATGTGAGACTTTTTACTTTTAACATACTCAAATATTATTTAGGCTTTTACAAAATAATTTTTCCTAAATAGCGATATTTTGGAGCTTATTTATTATACACAATGATACTTTTAGTAGCATTTATCAAACATAATCATATTTTCACTTGTGAGTTGTGATATAGTGTATGAGACAAGTTAGGAGGTTGTATCTGAGATAGATGTACGATTAATGTGCAGAAAATCATGATAGAATCTGTTTAAAGATAAAAAGAAACACGTTATACAGAGGAGCAAATTACGCAATCTCCATTTCTAGACTCATATGTATTCTTCATCCCAAAAGTAGATCACCCAATTGAATCCTCTCTTTCTTCTTCTTCTTTGGTTTTCCAAGAGAAAATCAAATGTTAAGTGATACGAGAAGGATAAAGAAAAACTGTATTGATACAGTTTATCATTGATTGAAACAGAATATATCAATGTATGTTTTTTGTGATTCGATTGCTAAAGTTATTCATTAGCCAAAATAGGCGAAATGGTCCAATAGACCCTTGTACTTGTATGAGTTTGTATTCTAGACCCTTCTACTTAATCATTTGCCTACTACACTCTTAAATTCAATTAAAATGAAACTTTTGAACCCCTCCAACCATGTGTGTAGTTCAGTCTCCCTAACATAAATGACATGTCATATCCACATCATATATGTTAATGCCATGTCATAATTATTTTTAAATTATTAACTAAAAAAACACTTAAATAAAAGATAAAAATAATAAGTTTTATGTTTTAAAAATAAAACAAAATAGTTATTTCTCTCACTTTTCGTCCACCTCCCTCAATCCACAACCACCAAAATTTTCTTCCACCTCCTTCTACCAACAACCACCAAACGCAGAGACAAAAAATGAAAACCCAAAATTGATCTCTCAAATTATCTAGTGAGACATAGCTATTATCCCATTGAATCACTTTCCTTCTTCATTTAACTTCAATTTCAATTGATAATTTGGGCAAGCTACTACAGAGTAAATACAACATACAAAAATTAATATTTTTTTTTATTGATAGTTTCCGCCTAAAATGCTTAAGCTACACAAATTCAACAGATTCCACTTCTACAGCTTAGTTGAACACTCTTAAATTGTTATGGTGCTATATAAACTAACAAAACAATCTCCCTTCTCCTAATTTTTTGCCTCTTTGAAAAATGAGTATGAAGCTCAGAAAGCACAAGTCAAACCCAAATATCAAAACTAATATGAGCAGACAATGTTTTCTTAATGTTGAATTTTATGGTAGATTTTTAAGGCTCGAACAATAACACCACGCACAATCAAACCCAGATCTCAATATAGAAAAAAGAAATTTATGGATAGAATGGGTGAAGCAAGCCATCGGAGCAAAATCGCCACCGAAGAAAAATCATCACATAACCACCATAAAAGACCCATAACCACCGGAGCAAAATCAGCCATCTTGTTCAACATCTGAAACTTCCATTGACACTGCTATAACTCACCAAAACACCTAATCATTAACGGAGGTTCAATAGACAGAATGGGCAGAGATGCAGATGAAAACGCCATCGCAAGAGCCGTCGAGATCTGTGTCGTTTTCTCAGAACGTCGCGAGAAAAGGGAGAAGAAAAGGGAGGGGTTGGGAACCTTAATTTATTTTTTTCTTTTTCTTTTATTATTTAATTATTTTTAAAGCAAATTAATTGCTTTCATTCGCCTTTTTAAGTGTGATACCACGCACTATAATTGAGTCAGCAAAATAAATGCCACATAAGCTTGATCAACGGTCAAAGAGTTTAAAAGTCTTATTTTAATTGAGTTTAAGGGTTCAGTTGACAAAAGATTAAGTAGAAAGGTCTACAATACAAACTCATACAAGTGCAAGGGTCCATTAGACCATTTCACCTTAATAGCCACCAAGTGTTGTTATGGGTGTCAAAATGGGCCTTTTGGCCCAATACAGAATCTGCTCATGCCCTGCCCTGCCCCGCCCCATTTCAATTTCTGAAAATGTAAGTTCAGACCCGCCCTGCCCTATCCTGATCCATTTTAGCATTATGCTGCCTATTTGAATAATCTGTTCCACTTGAAACAGAAGCTTGATCTAGTTTATGTTATAAAAATTGAATCTCCATATTATATTAAATTACATGAATTCAAGTTCATTACACTTTTGAATTAGGTTATCGATCTCCAGTACAAAACACGCCATATAACATCGTATTAATAATCGTTGTGGTGTTTCTCCGTTTTAGAGGGTATTTGGATTGGTTTAATAGTTGGTCAAACCTATTTTTAATTTTAAATCAGATTTTGAATTCTAGAAGTGCTTTGGAGAATATAAAAATAACTTAAAATAAGTCAAAAATGAGTGTTTGACAATGTTAAAAATAACTTAAATAAATTAAAAACCAAAAGTTGGTCTGCCCTACTTTTTATTTTTAGACTTAAAAGTCATTAAAATTTGACTTTTAATTTTTAACTTAAAAAGTTAAGTCAGTCCAATCAGGCATTAGTCGTCGTTATTAAAAAGCCCTTGTTAGCCACGGGAACATGAAATAATATTTGATAACGCCATGAAGAGTTTACTAGATTATAAACTTATTCGTATTTTCCATGTGATTCCTGATATTATTACTATACACAAATTAGTAGGACAAACACAAAAATAAAGAAACTGAATTTAAGGTTGGAGCCTAATTGCAAGAAAACAACTCTAACAGTCCTAATGGTTTTGTATTTGCTTTCAAAGATTTTAGCAACATTTATAAATTTACTATTTTCGTTTAACGTTTATGTATAGTCATAAGTGATAAGACTATGATAAATTTTCTTGAGTTTTTCTTATGTATTCGTTTATAGATTTTGATCACATCTTGATAGTTTGGATTTACTGCTTCAATTAAAATTTCTTATTCTAATGTCACCAATCTTCAGGATTTGCATCAATTGACTTATTTGTGTTCTCCAAACAAGATAGTTTGATGATTTTAATATAGTTGTGAGTTGATGGAGATATTACTGCATCAAAAATAATTTTTAGGAGTAATTAATTAATGACAATATCTTAATTGTCGCTAAATATATATTTTTAGCGGTAATTAACACTTTTTGTATATATCTCTAAAGTCTTTAGTGACGTTGGATCTAATGACACATAACTAATGTCGATAAAGACTTTAGCATTATTTATTAATGTGTAAATTTATTGTCGCTAAAAGTTATTTCTATCGTATCAGGCGAAAGGGAAGAGTGGAGAAAGATGCACTGACCATTAAAGATCATGAAACAGAATTCAAGAAGCAAAACAACTTAAGTTAAAGTTAAATTAAATCTTTTATATTTTAAAATAATATTGAATTATAAAAATACAACTACGATATTTATTGTGACAAACTGACAATATATATCTCAAATGCTTAGTAGTACATATTCATGCATGACAAATGCATAAAATAAATACAATTATATCACATTGATAAAGGCGGGTGATCAACGTAACCAACATTGAATTAGACCATATTTTAAGATCAAATTAAAATAAATGACCAATACAGAGTCTTTTGGGGTCTTTCTCTTTAGTCGACACGTGTCACGTCGATAATCATACGCCAGACATCTCCAAAGAAATTGAAAAGCACATACTTACATACATATATTCAAACTGGGGGACCAATGACAATATTATTGTTGAACTGGTGAAATGAGTACTATATCGTAGCAGCAGAAAATTATTTAGCCTTTGCTCGATCAAATTCATATCATGCAAATATATTTTTAAGAACACGACATTTAAGGGATTGGTCCACCTAATCAGGAGCAGAGCTAGATAGAGTCAAAGAGTTCATTCAAATTACTTTCTTCGATGTAAAATTATATTGTTTGTAAATGATTAATATTTTTTTATGTATGTTAGTAGATATATTGAACTCTCTTCAACTACTTTGCATATTTAAAATTCTGATCCGGTCAATACACCTAATTCGACTTATCCAATTTGTTTGGTGGTTCTTTATATGTTGATGAATTTGTAGAAGGACATCCTCATTTGAATGTATATATATGCATCAAAATAATGCACTAATAGCACGTCACACATTTAAGAAAGTCTTATCTGGAAAAGTTATATAATACCAGTACGTACGTACCAATAAATAGTAATAACACAATTTGAAGATTGATAGCTCATGAAAAATGTAGGCCGAAGTTATAAGAGACTTAGGTGGCCTAAAGAGCAGAACTAGTGTGTACGTTATGGATTTTGACGAATTCAGTATTTTTAGTAGGTTAAGAAATTCTTTAAATATGTATACTAGCTCCTTTCCATTTAAAATAATTGATGTTTTTAACCTCTAAAATTTGATCCAAAATAATTAATATATGACAAAACCAAGAAAGTCACATTCATCATCCCTATAATAATTATGTAACAAAGAAAAAAGCTTAAATTTTAGGAGCAAGTGAATTCCCAATTCCATCAATTTCCATGTGCCCAAACAACAATTATTTTGGACAGAAGGGTTAAAAATTAGGAAAAACTACATAATTTTATTTTGGTTTCCCATCCGATGTTCGGTACCCATATTGGAGCCCGACTAAATCCGGATTCGCGCCGGGAAGTCCCACATTGGAGGTAAAACACTCCCTAACAAAGGCGACTTTGTACCTAAGGGGGCTCAAACCCAAGACCTCTTGGTTAAGGATGAAAGAGTACTTACCACTCCACCACAACCCTTGTTGGTGGAAAAACTACATAATTAGACATACTTTACTATCATATATACTATTATTATTTATACTTTCAAAATATCATGTATCTTATCACTAACTAAGAGTTTCCTACCATATATATAGTAAGATATACTTAGATACATGTATTTTTGCTACCAAATACACTAAAATGGAGAGAGGCGAGCGAGATTTGTGATGTATCTCAAATACATGTGAATCATACTAGATAGACACTACATACATGTATCCTCCGGCAAGGTACGTAATATTGCAAACTAGAGTGTATCGAAGTAATTAGCTCCTAAACTAGTGAGATTTATGTAACTTTCCCTAATTTAAAACTCAATAAAGTAAAGAGACTAGACTTCATAACCCATAAATTTCAAATTCTGACTTTGTGTGTGGTGATCGCCATGTAAAAATTGTGAAAGGGAGTACAATATATAACTATGCGACAAATGGAAATAATACACAAGTTGTGTATATATGTACTTCCATGGCAATATATATGCAGTGAATGCAGAAAAAATAAACAGGGAATGGATGGGAACTTGTGTACATGTTTGGTTTTATTGATAAAGATCAATTCACATGTATTGCACTTAATATCATGCAGAGATCCTTTATAGAATTAGTACATAGGACCCCATCCTTCTTTTTCACCACTTATTTTCATGACTTGTTCCATTCAAGAGAATTAAACTGACAAGAACGTAACACTCATCTGCGTGCTATGTATGTACATTAATTTAACTTTTCCACCAATGTTGTTATCATTGCATTAATTATACGATCGTTGTATCGTCGGTTCGTAGAATTTAATTAAGAGAGTGATATAAGGGTTGGATTCATGATTTGAAATCTAATTATAATGATATACTAATAATAACAATCACTAGGGTTCAGAATCAACTTTGTTGATCTAGGCAAAAGTTATTGGATTCACATGAATTCATATTGATTACCATGTGAATTTGCCTCTAAGTGATATTTTGAACCACAAACACGTCCCCTTCTTTCGATTTACATACACTTGTAGATACCTTATTACGGATTATATATATATATATATATTTTAAAGAAATTAAGACGATGGAAACCTTGGTACATACCTTTGTACTAATTAAAAAAAGAAAACTCCTTTGGTATTACACTATCAATAAATTTATTTATGGCAAGAGGGAAAAGACAAGGAGAAGTGTAAGTAGGGGAGGAGACTCCATTTCTAGAACTTGTATTGTTCTGTCCTTGTTAAAGTTTGCATGGTAAATTGAAAAGTCACAATGAAAACAGTCCAAAATGGATGATGGGTCAATATAGTTACATACACATGATCCATTAATTCTGGTTTTGGTTTGGCAAAAGAATGTCATGTGCTAGGTGTAAAAGGAAGAAAAATATGTTTGTTGATTTTTGTGTAAAATCAAGGGTGGGACTTGGTGTGTAAACAAGGAAACAAACAAGTATAATGATGACTACGAGAAATCATCTATATTATGACTACTATTTTCAATTGTAGTTCCTTACATGTGTGTGCCATACTCTTTTTTCTCCTTTCACAATATTGCATGTTGCAATGCCCTTTAAGTACAAGGGCGGTTCAATAATATCGATGGTCTAAAATCAAATTTTAATAGAGACTAATTTCTTTTTTAAAAAACATAATATATATATTCTTATTAAGTTACTTTAAAAAAAAAAAAGAGATATAAAATAGTTAACAATCTTCTTATTATGACGAGAGGAAGTTGCTCGGATGGTAAGCAGCCCTCACTTCCAACCCGAAGGTTGCGAGTTCGAGTCACCAAGGGAGCAAAAAGGGCTGGGAGCTCCTAAAAAAAAATACAATCTTCTTATAAATAATTTGATCTATCCTAAGAAATTGTTAATCTTAGATATAGAATCTGATCCTAAATATTGATAACTTGATATTAATCATGTAGCTCCTTTAATTTACCAAAACCTCCGACCAACTACAACCTACCTTGTCCGAACCTAAAAAAAAATCTCCGATCCTTTACTCCTCTAGCAAAGAACCGTGTTGGCTTGTATTAATCCACCAGGAGTCAAGGGACCAGGTTATTGACTACTCAACAACTAAGAACAAAGAAGGACAAACAATACATACATACAACAGATTGTAAAGCGCACACGTTGTTTACATGAAAATTTTATTGCTTAAAGAAGGAAAAAACAAATCAATTTTATATCATCCTTCCATGCATTTGAATTAGCAAAAGCAATGTCTCCATGCATAATATGAAGTCCAAATATTCATGATCTAGATGTAAATGAGTCAAATGACTTATCCCCCGCTCAATTAGTGAACCATCTCTTCAGAGATTATGAAAGATGTTCTACTAGAAATATCTTTGTTATTGCTTCGACTCATATCCCCCAAAAGTGGATCCCTATGACCTACCACATAGAATTTCACCAACAATTTCACTAAACGCTAGTCATATTTTAAATTACAAATTTTTGCATTCTACGAATTAAACTCTTTATCCCTTCCTCCTTGCAATAACTCTATTACAAGACTCTAGTATAATGACTCTATTGCATTTCCACTACATCAATTAACTCTAGTCGATATAGACTTCAACAATACATCAGTACATTTAACTCTAACCATCAACTCAAATCTAAAAGATAAGTGAAGAAACAATACCTACACAATCTTCACTAGATGAGTAAGATTACAATGTTAGCACAAGAAACAAGACTAAACAACAAGGAATAAAAGAACAACTTCACTGATAAGAGCATGTCCCTTGTAGTTGAGGTCTCCGTGATATGAGAGTTGAGACAACCTAGAATTTGACCCAAGAGCGATACTTTTTAATGTTGCAAAAGCTAAATTCTAACGATCATGGTCACTTGGGCAACAACAATATGAGCAAAAGGAGAGAAAAAAAAAAGGAACATCATTGCACATAGCACAAGATAATAGCCCATAGAATGGATAAATGAGCATTATAGAACCATACACGAGAGAGCACACACACTGACATGAAATGGCCATAAGAATTTAAGAGAAAATAAAAAGAAACGTCAAGTAAAAACGATTGAAATTTTGTCAATGTCATAGCATGTCACGAGTTAAATGAACAAAGTGATCGATTAGGTGATGATGAGTTTAAAGAAATAATTGTACCTAAAAACATTTAAAAAGAGTTGAAACAGTTTGATAATCAAGAGAAGTCAAATCTAAATGAGACTCAAGTGGTAAACCTAAGAGATGATGGTCATGTCAAAGAAATTAGAATCAATGTCCATTTGAAAGAAAAAGGACTTGTTAGCTTGCTCAAATAATACATTGACATATTTACTTGAGCATATGATGATATGTCATGGTTGAGCACCAACATTATTTTTCACATATTACCAATTGATTCAAAATTTAGTTCAATGAAACAGAAAACTCGAAAGTTCAAGTCTGATCTAAGTTTGAGAATCATATGAGAAGTCACCAAAAGTGTGAAGAAGTCACATAGTCTTATATGGCCAACAAACATTATACCTATGTCGATAAAATATAGCAAAATCAAAATCTTTGTCGATTAGAAGATCTCAACAAAGCTAGTCCGAAAGACAATTTTCAATTGCCTAACAATCACATCTTTATTGACAACTACACCAAGCATGAGATGCCGTCATTTGTGGATTATTTTGCTAGACACCATGAATAAAATGCGAACAAAATGTCTTTCATCACATCTTAGGTATTTATTATTATCGGGTGATGTCTTTTGATCTTCCATCAAAATGAGCATAAGACTCATTAATTCCTATTAGAAATTGCAACAACTCTAACAGCCCGGAAGGCTAACATGCTAACCTCGTAACTAACTCCTAACAATTGATGAGCTCAATTAATTGCTTGGATGGGACACATAACTCGTTAAATTCAATTTTCATAAAATGCAAACAAATGAGATCTAAATCAATTAAAGTGCTATATTTTAAATTATATATACTTTTTGTACTTACTTTTTATACGTATAATAAAGAGAAAATTTAAACTCTGGAAAAATCAAATTTTAAATGAGTGTACTTTACATTTGAACATCACTATTCGTTTGTTGCCTTTCGAATTTTTGACCGAAATAAGTTATTATTTAAACCAATTCATCAAAATAATACATTTTTAAAAAAATTTACAAAACTAGAATAAACGTATTTGGCAGTAACGTTTTAGGTATTATTTTATTAAAAAAATCAATGGCAAAAAGATAAAATGTGACGAAGTAAACATACATAAAACGTTACTGTCAAATACGTTTTATTAATTCGTTACTCACAGTCACGTTTTAAGGCTAAAACGTTACTGACAGTAACGACTCTTTAATAACACAAAAATCTAACTGGAAAGATGAATAAGTTCTTCCTAAATACAACAGATAAGTAACCAGTGGAGTAAAATTGTACTGTCCTCATAAGGTATTCGTGATTGAATTTTAAAGAATCGTTACTGACAGTAACGTTTTAGCCTTAAAACGTGGCTATGAGTAACGAATCAATAAAACGTATTTGATAATAACGTTTTATGTCTGTTTACTCCGTCAGATATTTGTCTTTTTGTCATTGATTTTTTTTTAATAAAATAATACCTAAAGCGTTACTGCCAAATACGTTTATTCTAGTTTTGTAAAATTTTAAAAAAATGTATTATTTTGGTGAATTGGTTTAAATAATGACTTATTTCGGTCAACTACTCGTTGTCTTTTGGCCACAACATAATCTTGTTTGATCAATATGAAGATTATGTACTAGCTTTATCTCGCTCAGTTCATTATCTTCTTTATAATGGAGAGAAGCACCAATGTAGGGTTTTTTCATGGTCCATTGGATATAATCCTAAGGAGGAAACGACGTTAGCTGTGGTTTGGATTTTCTTACCGAACTTATCTCCAGATTTGTTTGCAAAAAAGCCTCTATTGTCTATAGCATAGGCAATTGGGAAACCAATAGCTATAGATAAAGCTACTCAAATCAAGTCAAGACTTAGTACGGCTAAGATCAAGGTTATACTTGATCTAATGGAAAAGCTTCCAAATCGTATAAGGTTGCAGTTTGTGGATGGAAAATATGGTAAGTTGATCGAGGTTTTTCAGGAGATTGTATATGATAATCTACCTTTATATTGCAATTATTGTAAGCACCAAGGTCATGGTGAAGATAGTTGTTGTTTGATGTCGAAAAGAAATCAAATAACAAACAAATTGATGATACCATTGAAGTTGCTTTAAAAGGTCCTATCGATAGTGAAAAGTATCAAGGTGATGCGAGAGAAATACTAAATGAAAAAAGAAAGATTGTAGATGTCGATCAAAGTAAAACTACTTCTTTAGATCGACAATTGGTTGCTGCCACTTCTGAGCAAAATCGTACAGACTCAATGGATGTTGATACAAGTAATATTGGTGTTCAAACAACTACCGAAAACAAAGGTATTTTAGAGGTTTCAAATGACAAGAGTTAGCTCTAAGTCCTAAATCTGTAGAGATATTACAACAACAAAAAAATGTGGATGATACAGGTGATTACAATAACCAACATGCTGCTACTAATGAGGTGCAATCAAAAGAAGTTGGGATGAATTTGATTTCTAATGCAACTAAAAACGCAGGGAACACCAAGAGTTGGGGTTGATGCGCCGCGAGTTGGTTCAGGGCAAAAATTAATGGATACATCTGATGTTGAAGATGCTGAAAATTCTAGACAACATGTCTTGCAAGTTGAAAAAGAGAATGCAACTAAAAACTGGACACTGGTTGCACAAAAAAATTCAACTAGTAGTCGGACCCTTTCCTTGACTAGTCAAAATGATTCTCCATGTAGTGAAAAGGGTGCGACTGAAAATTTTCATGACAATGAGAAGAGGCAAGATATTAGTAATGCCTCAAGAGACCTATTATGTTCGAATAGTTTTGATGCTTTATTGAAGACTACTCGAAAGCAAGTAAGGTTAACAGAGAATGACAACGATTTGATCCAATAAAAAAAAGTCTCACCACCTGCTTTGAATAGCAAATTAAGTCCATAAGCTTCTGTATTTGTGCCTATATGTGTGATTGCAAAGAAGAATGAGTAAAGGGCCTTAGTGTCAAATACAATTGATTTGAGCGAGGATTCTCTCATTGAAGACGAGAAGACAATATGTTGGACATATGCTTTGATAGAGTGGCTAGGGAATGGGATATATCACCTAGGCAACAAAGAAGTGGAAGCAACAAAAGCAAAAAGAAGACACATGGAAGGCAACATAGTTGGGACGGTAAAATGACCGGGGAGTTTGTTCCAAGGCACCTACTGATGCAAGAGGCAAAGCAGAACCATTTGACAGTATCAATAGGTTCAACAAGATCCAATAAATCCATAAAGAAGGTATGAATTATCAAGTGTAGTTGGATAGGTTTGAAGAAGAAGACAAGAGAAAAATACTTCAAGTTACTTTTGATGGGCAATCAATCTTTTTTAATTCATGTTTTTGTAATAGAAAGTTTGAGGCTGATAACTTAACTTTCTTCTTGATTGGCATATTTTTACATTATTTAAGCTTCCTCTTCTTGATAACTCATACTTAGTTATATCTATCTCTTATTTTCTTCATGCTTGTTAGGTAGCAGAAGTTAGGTACTTCATTAGGATTAGTAAGGTAAGTCCAGCCCCCTTGCGTGTACTTATCTTTATTGATATTTTTTATATTTAATAAAAGGTTGTTAGATATTGTCTAGTGGTAAATTTATTTTTAAACCCACCCACCCACCCCGCCTTCAAACTATGTGATATCATTTAATTGATTTAATGTTTAAGAGAAAAAAAGACTTTACAATTTAGATGGACTAAAAAAAAAGATATATCACGTAAATTAAGATAGAAAGAGTATTTATTTAGCTATACAGTGTGAGAAGCCCATCCTAGTATGTTAGGTAAGTGGTGTTACAATAAGGTTGAGTACATACCTATATTAAGTTATTTAGATTTTCATTTAATTTTGTTTAAACTTGAATAAGAAGAAATCCACACAACTTATTAGCGCAATACATTTTGAATCAATTAGCGTAATACATTTTGAATCAATTAATTAATAAGAGCACCTAATTCCTAGAGATTTAGGCGAGATGTTTTGTTAATAAAAATTGTGAACAGAAATATAAATAGAAAAAAAGTAGGCATATTGCCTTAATTATATCATAATTTCATACCTAAAATAATTACAGAGATCCCTAAGTAATGTATTTATTAATTAAAGAGGTCAGAAAAAAAAAAGCAGGGAAATCACAACATTATACAAATATAAACTCCTCCATAATAGCTAAATAAAAAAAATATATGTATCTAATTAAATACTTAGGCCATAATGATTTCATTTAGCATATGTGGTAGCGTAGCTAAAAATAGAGGTGACAAATAGGTGAATTGAACAGAGTTTGAGTGAGTCAAAATATATTGAGTTAATAAATATACAGATTATTAATATGTCCAAAAGTAATTTACACTAATGGACTTAACAGCGGATCGAAAATCACAAACCAACCAATTATATTCTTACTAAGTTTAGTTATTTTATTTATTTATAATCTTTTAGTTCTAATAAAAATTACTATTTGTTCTTTATTGTGGTTATATTGAACATATCAAATAAAATATTATAATTGGGGATGAATAGCAACCCAAATTCTGATGGAATACTAAACTAATCAAATGTGTAATACCGTAACTATCTTATACTATAACCACGAGTTGATATATTATGGCAAAAAATGTAGTTTAATATCTCAATCATAAAACCACAAAAAGACGTATGTTAGCCTCGTGATGGATGGATGAACCAAAAAAAAATGTCTTCCACCTAACAAAATGGTTAATTAGTCCACTCTTAGGTTTATTTTTTTGGTTTCTATTCGATATTTGCATTATTAAAGTTCAATTAATTTAGATTTATATAGGGTGTATAAAACCGAACCGAAAATCGAATCAAATCGGAAACCGAGAAAAAAAACCCGACTAGTGGTTGGTTTGACTTGGTTTGGTATTGAAAAAAAAACCCGACTATATTTGGGTTGGTTTGGTTTTAACTAAAAAAAACCAACCCGAGACCAAACCAACCCAACATTATATATATAATTTTAAAATTTTATTTTATACATAAAAATATTTACTTTGATATAATTTTTAAATATTTCTTATACTTTTTCATAGTTTTTATCTTTTAATATACTATTTCAAGTTTGAAACTTAGAATTCTGAATGGTTCAATAAAGATTATAGTCCACACATGTTGATAATTATAATAAAGCTTGAATCAAAATCAAATTAATACTAATGCAAAAAGAAAATCAATTCAACACTAAGAATGACAATCATATTGAATATTTGTTCTTTGATTTTACATTTGGTTTATACAATTCAAATACATAATCTAATTTTAATTTCCTTTAATATTTAGTCATGTAACTAATATATACTTATTAAACTTATTTTAGCATGATTTAGTACTTTTAAATTATGATCATTTTCATTATGACTTGTTAATTTGCAATATTTGTTTTACGCAATTTCGTTATTATTATTTTTTGTTGGATATTTTAGTGTCATTACTCATATCATATTTTGTGTTATTTTCTTAAGAAACACCTTAGATAGTTGTATTTTGGTAGGACTAAAGAAATATTTGAAGTACAAGTAAATTATATGTTTGTATGAATACTTTACCGGAAAAACCCGAAAATCCGAAAAACCCGAAAAAATTCAAAAAAACCCGTTAAAAAATCCGAGTTTTATTGGTTTGGTTTGGTTTATAGATTTAAAGATCCGACACAAATAGTTTGGTTTGATATTTGAAAACCCCGAACCAACCCGGTCATGTACACCCCTAGATTTACATATTGTAAAGCTCCATTCAAAGGGAAGCGCTTCCTACCAAAAAATTTATTCATGGGTTGCTTTATCACATTTTCATTATATCTCCCCAATTTTGTCAAGTAATCTCTTGACTGATACTTGCCGTTCTAATTTATGTGATACTATTTGAGTTAATATAAAGTTCAACAAAAATGTAAAGATTTTTCAAATTTATGGTCTAAAATAATTATTTGTATAGCTTATAAATAATTTTATTAAGAATAAAGAAGAATTTTAAAGTTGAATATTTTTTTATAATAAAGTGATGATATTCTTTTCGGGATTAATTAAAAAAAACAGGTTGTCGCAGAATTTGAATAAAAGGAAATATATTTCTAGAAAACGAAAATTGATATGTTTAATTATAATAAAAGAATTGTCTACAAAATTTGTGCCCCTTCAGTTATTTTTTTCTTTATAAAATATATTACCCGACTCCTTAATCAGCCGATTTCAAAAAAAAAAGAATTAAAAATAGCCAATTTCTCAAACGTGTTTGAACATGAAAAAGAAAAATAGAAAAAAGAAAGTGACTATGTTAATGAAAAAACTTAAGTTATATATATTGTTAGTATTAAAAAAAACACGAAAATAAATTCACTTGTCATTGGTTTGGTAAAGTCAAAAAGAAGAAAGAACTCGCGAACGTTTGGGTTAAACAAATAAAGTATAAAACAATAAATCATATGTAAGCTAGCAAAATACCATGATGTGTCAGTACACTTTCCGGCTCAAATGTGTGTAATGGGGTCGGGACTTGGGAGTGGGAGTTCGGGGTAGCGGGGATGGAATGGTCAAGGAATGAGGGTTGGGTGGAAATATTAATTAAGAAAAAATAATGAACTTGTAATATCACTTATAAAACTTATTTTTGCCTACTCCCACTAAAAAAATTGCATGGCCAATTAAGCATGAAAAATTAAAAAATATTTTGCTTCATACCAAACGGTCCCTTCGAGTTCATTTGATTCATAGAAGGTAATACACTATAATTGTAATTTTGGGACTATAATATTGTTTTCCGAAAAATAGTGTAGTTAAATTTGTACGATGGATCAAGGACACACGTTATATGTAAATGGTGTAAAGTAAATTTGGAGGTCAAGAATAAAAGTGTTGCTACAGTATATTTCCCCGGTCTAGTAATAGTTGTCTACTATACTATTTTGGAATGTCTAAGAATACTTGTCAACTTTATAAAATCAATGAATAATTTTACAGTTAGTTCTTAATTTACCCTTATTATTAATTATAGTCATTTTTCTATTACATTTTTTAAGAGTAATTTAAGACATTGTATTTACTACTATATTCAAAGGATAATATAGTAAAATTACCTTTTTAATTATAATTTCTTAAAAAGTGTGTAAAATTAATAGTGGACAACAAGACAAGTATTGTTCAATAGAGGGAGCATCTCTAGACACAAAACATATCTCATTAAATTAATTATGAACCCATAATTTCAAAACTAAAATGTGTTTAAGGGAAAACTTAACCCGCCCGATAGTGGGGTTTTCACCCACAACACTAGTGTGAAAAACATTTCCACAGTCTCTTCCTTACCATTGAGTCATCAATCAATTTTGTTAGGAGGTCCACAAGTTAATATACATATATATATTTATTTAATTTTCTAATAAAAATATAGAATCTACGAAAAAACTACTGAGTTAGTCCGAACCCATGAATCCCACTTAGCTCCACCCCACTTCGCTCCATCCCACCATGCCTCATTGCTATCCTTAAAAAGGAAAATAAATATTCTTCTTAAAAAAATAGAACGCATAAAGGGAGAAAACGTGTTTAGTTATATTGCCGATTAAGATATTGAATCCCAAATTTACATAGGTTCTATTTTTAAAAGGTTCCCATTAATCTTTTCACGTCAAACCCGTGAAGTTTCGTGTTATGACTTTTACTATAACTTTCCTTTTGCTTCTATTTTTTTTTTCTTCTATGGACTAGTACTAGTATTTCAATGAATTTATTCGTAATAAAATTCTTAAAAAATACCAAAAAGAAATATAGAAACAAATTAACAAATAACAACTAATTTGTTAAATAAACTTTACCATGGTCATCAATTTAATTTCTTTAACAATCTGATGTGATTAATTTTTAAAACTTCAGAAAAATTCGCAGTCGCTATTCTTTGAGTGCGCAATAAAAAAATTGTTCATGTGCAAATTACAATAGCTCACAAGTTATACTAGATATGTAAATCGTACCAGATAATTCTGATATGATAAACTCAATTGAAAAAACGTTCAGAGAGAAATCAATATCTGACCTCTCCTATGGTAAGGGGATATCATACCATGCTGCACCGACAATAATGTCTGATGCGAATCAATATTATCAACGTGTCTACATTGATTAATAATGTCCAAAATTGAATTCAAAATTTTAAATTACCTTCTATTTTTTTCTTATATTAAGTACTTCAATATCCTACCTTTTTTAAATTCTTTTGGTGATTAGCATAACCTATACCACAAATTACCTTACTAAAAAAATAATTGAGTTTGAAGTAAGTGTAAATTTAGGTCCTCTAGCACATTTTATATATTTATTTTTTTTAAAAAAAAAAAACTTCACAGTTATTTTGCAAGAACAGAAAAAAAAGAAAAAGCAAGTTTATAATATTTGGAAAGTCAATGATTCTTTATAGCTTTGATATTTTTTTTATCGACTTTTCATCTATAAAACTTCACAAATTTTATGATTTATTTATAGTATTTCCTCAAATTCAAAAGAATAACGAGGTTCAGGGTACCATCTTTAATGCATTTTTTTTATTAATTCTATCGGTGTCGTTTCTTTTTTCTTCACGAACTGGAACTTACTGTATATGTTAAAAAACTATTTAAAGTACAATAACTAAATAAAAATATTATTGTATTAATGTCAATGAAAAAAGTCATAACCGAAGAAAATTATTTGACACCCAAAATAACAATAACAGTACAATTTTTGAACTAGTGGATTATAATTCTCCCATGTACTTTTTAAAATTGTAATTTTATTATTAAAAATTCAGAAAGGGTAAAAAAATGAACAATGCAAAATTAAACACAAATATATTAATTAATAGTTTGATCTAAAAATACCTCTATGGTTAATAAATTTGATCCAAAATACCTCTACTGCAAATAAATTGGTCCAAAATTGCCCTATTAATGAATCAAAAATGTCCTTTTGCAATTTGAAGTAAAATAAACATTTGCTAGTTAAAAAATTATATTAGGAATAGAATGTGTTTTAAAAAATAAAATATTTATTTGAAAAAAAAAAGAAATATTTTTTACCAAACTATTAAAATGATATTTTTAACCCAAATTATTCACTGAGAATATTTTTATTAATTTCACATAATTAAAGAGCTTTTTTTTACATGGTACATATTAAATTCATTATTTATTTTTTTTCACGAAAATTCATTGGTCTTCTATTCTAACATTTGTCAGTTTCTTTTGGAAGATAGAAAACGCGTAATATTTTTTTTAAAAAAATAGAAGTTACGAAAGTTAAGAAGGCAATAAAATAAATAAATTGTAAAAAATCCTATTCTTTAGGCTTATTCACAAACTGACAAACAAATCTTTGAATTCCCTCTAAAAATTAATTCTTCTCTAATTAAATTAAATTTTCAAAAATAAAACTGACCATTTCTTTTTCCCGTCCGTTTCTGCTATCCATCATCTTAAAATACTGAAGGAAAAAAAAAACTCCTTCAAAATCTCCAAATAAGGAATGGAATTCAATATTTTAAAAAAAATTCACAAACAAACAAAATAGCATTTCTGACCCGATAGTTTTGTCACAAAATCTGTATGTTATAAAATTTCTTCTCTTTTAATGCTTCTTCACAAGAATAGAAAGAGAAAGAGAAAAAGAAAATAATTAAACCTTTTATTTATAACCCTTCCTTTACTTCCTGCAACTTTTCAGTTTTTCAGTTTCCATAAAAATTTGAATACTTATTATAAATATACACAACACAAGAAAAGTAAACAAGTTATAGGTTAGGCCTACAAATGTTAGCATAGTAGTACAATATATGTATCTATCATCTTCTGTGTTTGGAGAACAAATCAACTTGTTATTTGTGAAACCAAAATTTTACCGTGTTTTGGTTCATCTATTGCCTGATTTTGTTTGTTATTGATGCTTGTGGGTTTACAAATATGGCCATTCAAGCACATTTGTATTCGGAGAATCTCGGGTTTTCGTTAGGGAGTTTACAGGATTTAATGGATGATAATGTTTGTGGATTCAATCAATTTTGTTTCAATCCTCAACCGGAGCAGCAGCAGCAGCAGCAACCGTATTTGTTACAAATCCAACAGCAGCAGTTTCAAATTTTGAATCAGAAAAATAACATTCAGAATTTGATGAATTCATCAAATTCTACTATGTTTCCTCATAATCTGGCTTCTCAATTTGAGAAACAGAGAGTCGAGATTGATCAGTTCATTAGTTTACAGGTAACGCTTACTCCTTCTGTCTCAATTTATGCGATTTTAATAAGATGATTTGTAGTTGCGTACTAACAATTAATTGATTAACAGAACGAGAGATTGAGATTGGCTCTGCAAGAACAGAGGAAGCAACAAGTGGCATTAATTTTGAGAAATTACGAATCAAAGACTCATTTATTACTGAAACAAAAAGACGAAGAAATTGCGAAAGCAGCGAACAGGTCGAAAGAGTTGGAAGATTTTTTGAAAAGGATAGAAATGGAGAATCAAACATGGCAGAGAATTGCGAATGAGAACGAAGCCATTGTTGTTTCTTTAAACAACACAATTGAACAACTAAGAGAAAATGCCTGTTTTCAATCAACCAATGTAGGTGATGCAGAGTCTTGCTGTGATGTACAACCAATTGAGGACAAAGTACAATCATCGATAAGGATGATGTGCAAAAGGTGTAATTCTAGTAAGTCATGCATGGTTTTTTTGCCTTGTAGACATCTTTCTTCATGCAAAGATTGTGAAACTTTTCTCCATTCATGTCCTCATTGTAACATGGTCAAAAAAGCAACTATAGAGGCTTTGATTTGATCTTCTTGCAAAATGACAAGTGTTCCAAGCTTTTTTTTCCCTGGTTCTCGACTTTGATTAATTTAAATTTGCATCGCCAAAAGGATCATTTTTCAGAAAAGTCAATTCCTTATTCAATCTTCGGAAGGGTACTTCTATTTAAGTTTTAGAGAACATAGTTCCAATGGAATACTTCTGTTCGCTAGAACCGGGGTCTTTTTATAGAAACCACCGGGCCTCCTACCGCCAAAAAGATGTTTATATAGTGCAAGAACACTCGCATTTTGTTCTAAGGGAAGAGTTTGTTATTAGATAATTTTCATTTTCAATTTCGAATCCTAAATCTTTCATTTAGGATAAAAGGATCTTATCTATTCTATCAGAACCTCCACCACCATTCATATAATATAGAAGCGCTCACATTTTGATTAAGTTTTTTGTTATTTTAAATTTTTCATTCCTAAATTTGAATTCAAATTTTTTAATTTAGAATGAAAGGATCTTATATATTCTACTAGAACCAGAGGCGAATCCAGGATTTCAAGAAAACGAGTGCACCATTGCTTTAGAATTTTGTTTTTTTTTTTGAAAAAACGAGTGTTTATTAGTTACTAAAAAAGCATGAAGTGAATTGTGGCTGGCTTGGGATTGAACTCAGGACCTTGGTGTTAAAATTTGACTTTCAAACCAGTGAACCATCAAGCAACTTTAAGAACGGGTTCAACAAGTGTTTATTTAATATGTTCTTTAATAATTATACAAGTAATATATCGAGTTTAGTCGGAAGACCACGGGTTCGAGTGACCCAATTTTTACACATAAATTCGCCACTGACTAGAACTATTGAGTTGTGGGATTAGTTTGGTACTTTGGTAGAGTAGTCATTCTAAATTCATAAATTACATTGTTAATCTTGTGTAACTCTTTTATTTTATGAAGCTGACTCATTGATCTCTTTTTGGACTTTGTTAATTTTGTGTACTCTCTGAGGGGAACCCCTGAATCATATAATTAAACAGAGTTATTATTATTATTAATAGTACAATGACAGGACACAGAGCATCTCTTTTATTTATAGTATTATTTATTTCTTGGAAAACATTACTTTTACCTTTTTGGGGTTTTCAAATCATCCACTTTAGGATTGATTTGATTATTCATATCTGATTTTAGCAGTCGTTTATTGTGTTTGTTGAAATGTGACTGTGAGTGCATGTCAGAAATTAGTAGGTAGGGTTTAGGGGGGATGGGGGCACTGGTACTAGTTTTTATGTCAGATAATTTTTACTTTTTTGTAGTTGATCTCCTCTTCCAAGGAACCCACCTTTTTTGTTTGTTTTGGGATGGAGAATTTAATATAGAATAATTTATAGTATAGACTATAGTCAAACTTCTCTTCTCCATAATAGCATTGCTGTTATATGCATTAACAATTTGATTTTTCATATTTTATTTTGTTATATACTATTCTATAGTATAAAACCAATAGTTATATTTATTATCGCACTAAAAGTATTGAAAACACCTTTATATTTAGCGTAAATTGTTAGTTTTGTTCTTGGACTATTTACAATTTTAAAACATTCTTTTACTTGATTAATTGAACTTAAATATATCTCCGATCTGCGACATGGCATAACAATTGGTTTCAAATTCTTGTAAGAGTGAAACTTTTAATAAAAAGTCAAGAGAAGTGTTGAAAACATCATTAAACTTGGCGAGAATTTAGGGGTGTATTTCACCAATGTGACAAGATATGAGGTATATTTAAGTTTAATTAGTTAAATAGAGAGGTATTTTAAGGCGGCCATCGAAAGCTATTTATGTAACTTATATAAACAAAAAATAGGGTTGTGTCTCACAAATACAATACTCAATTAGCTTGTGTATTTGCACCCTCAAAATTTAGACTTTTATATGTGTCTCACAGTGATTTACAATTATTGAATTACCAACTCAAGTAGAGATCGAAAAATTATTTTGTTTGATGGAAGATCAATATAATTATGAGTGAAAGTGAAAGAAGAGAGCATGAAATGTTGGAGCCAATACACCGTCCGTTAATTCTCAATCTAATACCGAACCAACCGATAGCTTATTGATTGGCTAGTGAATTTGCATAATTATAATTTGATATCCGACAAGTCAAACAGTTAAATATTGCTATTCATCCAATCTGTCCAATAAATAGCCCTATGCGAACAAAATTTTATATTAATATATAATGAGAAAAATAATAATATAAGGTATAATACTATTTTAATAATATGATTATGTGGGATATTTTCTAAAATAAATAAAATATCTTTGTATTAATTTAGTCTAATAATTTTTGTCTCTAGTCTAGGCTTTTGCACAAGAGAACTGTGATATTGCCTCGTAATTAATTATTGTGGGAACTTTGGGTCCAATCAATTGTGGAGCGTAATGAAATGAAGTGCTGGTCCTCTTCGTCTATTATAAACTATAGTCTATAACTCTATAGAGATAGATAGATGGATATGCCTCCAATGTCATGCCTATTTTGCAGGCCCTTTTTTTTTTCACTCGGCATTCGAAGCTCATATTAGAGTTTTAAATAAATTTGGATCGCGCAATATAAGGTCCATTTGAGGGTGGCGCTCGGCCGCTCCCAATGACATTTTTTTCATACCTAGTATGTATTGCGGTAAGATGATTGAGATTTCTCTATTTTAGATTAAAATTTTCAAGTTTAAGTCCCACTATTAACAAAAAATAAAATAAAAATTGAAAATATTATTTTTTAAATGAATCTTATAATGCACGAATCATATTTTAATCAAACTATAATAGCAGACACCGATGAAAAAATCAAAATCAAATGAACGCGCACTTCTTTCGCCGTCAGCCTATGGACTGACTGACTTTCTTTGGCCAAATTTATGAATTATTAATGGATTGACTAATGCATTATTCTCCACCGTGTTTTCTGTTGTCTTTGATAGCTGAAATATGGCATGAAATGACTTAATAATTTCGTTTATCTACCAAAAAAAAAAGAAAATTCGTTTAATAATTTCGTTTTAAAATAAGTGATATTTTTAATTTAGAT
>JAJOOE010013526.1:0-32434 GCA_036250405.1 Solanum raphanifolium | reverse complement strand
TATGAGGTAAAGGTAAGGGTTAGTAAATTATACACACGTAGCCGGATCAAGGTGCGGGGTGAAATTCTCTAGATGCCGGATCAAGGATTTAGAGATACGTAACTTATCACTTTGCATGTAACACACTAGGAAATGATTGCGATTACTAGGAATACTGCGTTATGAGCTTGTGGAGAACACGTTTACCCTAGTTAAATTTCTCATCTTGATAACAACCGAAATTGAATTTTGATTATTGAGTACTTACTGAATTCTTATAATTTGTTCAACAAATCCCCCCCTTTTTTATTTCTTTGTTTCTGGAAGTACTTTGGCTAATTGAATATAATTGTTGGTTAAAGTAAAGTCTAAACCATTTTCCTCGTGGGATCGACCCCAACCTAAAAGTTGGGTTCTTTACTTGATAACGATCGCTTATACTTCTTTAGGGAGGTGTAATTTGAGCGTATCACTGACACTAGGATGCCTAAGGAGGGTCATTTTGGGAAATTCCTAATTAAGTGGTTATTAAGTGAGGCCATTTTGTATAGACTTAGTACGCCTATATAAGCTATTTTATCCCTTTAAACTCACCATTCAAGTCATTATTTCCCTAAACCCAAATCAAATCCATAAAAGCTCTCCTCTCAAATATTTCTCTCTCTAAAACTTGAAGAAGAAGATAGAGTTTCAAGCTAGGTCACGTCAAGTCTCCATTGTTACAAGCTTGGTAGAGCTTTATATCCAAGGTATGCAAGCTTATTCATCCATGGATTCTTCCATCCATGGAGTCCCCAAGAATTCCCCAATTTGATGAAGAACTTCCCCAATTCATGTTAGGGTTTTTTTTAATGTTGTAGGTTATGATGGATGTTGATCCAATTGAGTGAATATTGATTGTTTATGATTGAATTATTAGTGAATTATGATATTATGATAAAACTACATGTTTTCCTTGGTGAACCCTAGTCAAATTGATGAAATTGAAGTAATGTGGGTTTAGCCTTGTGAAGGGAAATTGAGGATCCATAGATGATCTTCTAGCATTGATGATATGTATAGTAATTGTTCAAGAATAGAAGCATGTAAACATGAATTTAATTAGAATAAAGTATATATGATGGATCACGACGAGTAATGATTGAGATTGAGCCTTTATGATGAGATATGGTTAGAATTGCTTAAGATTTTTTTTTTTTTAAATGTCAATTGTCTCAACAGGCAATAAGCACCAGCAAGTTTTTCAATAAAATCTGATAATTGTCTCAAAATTTTCAATAAAATCTCTTCCAAAGTTGATGGTAATGAGAAAAACAGAAAAAGGTTGGTTACAACGAGCCAACAAACATCAAAACCAAAGTTTTCATCCTTTTCAACATGACTCAATAAAAGAAACCAAGAACTTTTCCACCAACATTCTTTCTCCTAGCCTCTTCATGGTCCATGATACCAGCTGAGATAGTCAGCACAATGTACCCGAACTGTTGGGAAGGAAACAATCTAGCAGTCCATCCTTCAATCTCCTTGACTCCAACATCAAAGCGAAGACTAATGACACCACACTTATTTAGCCTTCCATTCATTTCGACAACAATCTTTCCGGACCTATGATCATCGACGTACTCAAATTCTCCGATGTAACCATGTTTCTGCATAACAATGAGGAACTCAATGATGACTTTTGATGAAGGTATAATCATGACCTGACGCTTTCCCCTCTTTTCAGCATTGACATGCTCTTGAGAGCATCATTCAGCACACTAACTCTGACCATCTTTTCTTATCTAAGCTTTGGTTCGGTAGAGAAAGAGATCACAAGAGTTGTTGCTGCGGAGTAGAATTGCTTAAGAATGAAACATGTGACTAGTATGTCTTGTGATCTAGATATGTATGATGATTGTAAGAGGTAAAGCTTTGAGATTAAGGCTTCAAATCATGAATGTTGATCACTATGGCTTTGAGAGTAAAGCTAATATGATGAATTGTGTATGAAAAAGGCTTTAAGGGTAAAGTCTATATGAGAATGGTAGTTAGAATTGTGACGGAAGGTCTTGACTCACCGAGACTACCTTATGAATGCATGTATGTAGAATGTGAAAGGTCTTCTCACATAGAATGATTCTAGGTTGAAAGGTTCACTCACCTAAAATGAATCAAAGCATGTTAGACTAGAATAGCTTGAAGGTGTGACATAAGATCCCTTGATGTATAGCTTGACTTGGTAAGACAAGACCATTTCATCGTAGCCTAGGATTGAGGAATCATACTCTTCTAAGGATAGCTTGAACTAGCATTATAGAATGCTTTCATGGTAGCTTGAGTTAGTAGATATCATGGTAGCCTAGGATTGAGAAATCATACTCTCTTAAGGTTAGCTTGAACTAGCAGTATAGAATGTATTCATGGTAGCATGAATTGGTTAGGCCAAGACCATTTCATGGTAGCTTAGGATTGAGAACTCATAGTCTCATAAGGGTAGTTTGCACTAGCATCATGGAATGTTTGCATGGTAGCTAGGATGGAACACTTGTACCCTTCCTTGAATAGCTTGGACTTGCATGATAGTATGCTTTCCATGGTAGCTTAGTTTAGCATATTGTAGTTATGTTAGCAAGATGAGTAGCTTGGTTTTAGTAGTAGTAGCTTGGACTTGCATGCTAGTATGTCTTCCATGGTATCTTGGCCTAGCCTAGTAGAATGTTATTCCTTCGTAGCCTTGAGTTGATAAATAGAAACCATTCATGTGTATTGACTTGCCTTGTACTAAGTAGGGAAGTACCTTAAATGAATAATAGAAAATAGTAAAGAGGGACTAGTCCCCAACCTTTGAGTATGTATGATAGCCTAAAGTGGTACTTAGTATGGGTAGGATTATGGGGTCTTATACATGCATTGCATAAGTATGACATAAGGTTACCTAAGAACTGTTTCTATTATATGTTGTGTCACACCCCAAGCCTACACCCTGCAAGACAAATGGCATCAATACATTGAATGTACGAGTATGAAAGGGGAAAAGTAAACATAACATAAGCTTGAAAGGAATGTGAAAGGAATACTTACCTTGGCTTTACTCAACTCATGAATACTCAACTCAAATGCAAAGTAAAAACAACAATAAAGGTGCAGTTTATACAAAGCATTTAAAACAATAGGTGATACTCAACATGTTAAAGAAATGTAATAACAACTCAGTTACATAAAAGTAATATAATACTGTGGGAGTTTCTCTAACCGACAACCACTACTATGAGCTTAAATGATGATACAACTTCTTGCCCATGCTGCCAGAACTTTCCTATACATTGCCGTCATATAGAACGCCTTAACTAAGTGGAACCACTAGTCTATGCTAAAAAGCACTAAGGAATCATCTAAAAAGTATGATCCTTTCTACCTATGATGGCTACATGGTTTATGGAGAATTGAGTTATTATGAACTCCTGCCCCCATATCGGTGCTCAATACTACTCCCAAAATATACTCAGCTCATATGTTTTAAAAACAAAACTCTTTCTTTGGTTTGAGATATTTACTCAAAACTTAGCTTAAAAGCTCTCTTGGAAATCGGTGTTTACTTTCTTGCTCAAATGTGAAAAAACATTTTAACTCTTGGGAATACTTACTTCCCGTATAATCTTTGAAGAAATGAACTTTACTCTTAATCTTTACTCAACTCAAAGCTTAAGTCTAAAAACAAATTTAAAACGTTTGTAAGAGACTTTTGGAAAACTCTATGAATTTCTCTTAACGTAACTCTTAACCTTTTGACTTCACTCTTAACTTTCCTTGAAATGAATTATGGATTCAAGGTTCATGATCTCATGTTTATGGATGATTTAATGATATTTAGACGTACCTTAGAGTATATAAATCAACAAAAAAACATAGGTACGTTGCTAAGGAACTAGTATGGAAAGAAATGGGAAAAGGTTGGAGAATTGGCGTCCCTGGCGCTCTGAGAGGCGCGGGGTGCCAGCTCTAAATTTCAGAACTGAAGTTGGGGCGCGCTGGCTGGCGTGGCGCCCCAAGATCCAAATTTCAGAACCCCTTCTTGGGCGCTGTAAGAGGCGTGACGCCCCAGCCCCTTCCTCAGAAAATCCCAAATTTTCTTCTTCGTTTTCCAACTCTAATTTCACTTGGATCTTTCCCCAAACACTTAGAATCAACTATATCCTCAATATATGTAAGATTCTACTCGAAAACACATTAATTCTCATGAATAAAACTCAAGAAACTTCAACAACAAGAACCCACAAGATTTCAAACTAATTATCATCAAGAACTCATAAGATTTGCTTTCAAAACAATGCAACATCGTTGAATTGATTCATGATTGGCGTGTGGGTGAACTAACCTAACACTATGTGATCTTACATACCTCGTAGGTATTAACGCTTGGTAAAATGCACACGCAAATCTCTAAGAAATTGACGAATCCTTGCTTCTTCTCCTCTTTTCTCTTCTTCTTTCCTTCTCTCAAAACAACTCATAAGATTTACTTTCAAAACAATACAACTTCATTGAATTGAATCATGATTGGCGCATGGGTGAACTAAACCAATGCTATGTGATCTGACATACCTCGTAGGTATTAACGCTTGCTAAAATCCACATGCAAATCTCCAAGAAATCGACGAATCCTTGTTTCTTCTCATCTTCTTTCTCTTCTCTCAAAACCCTAACTCTTTTTCAATAGCGTAAACTGAATCCTATCAGTTTAGACCTTAAAATAATTACCAAAAACGAAATTAAAATAATAGGGTATGGAAAAGACCATAATGCCCTTCTAAAATCCGGATTCGACTTTTCTAATTTGAACAACCCAACTTCAAATGGGCATATCTCACTCATAAAATCTCGGAATAGCGTAAAATCAGCGGCGTTGGAAAGATAATTCCAAGATCTTTCCTATAGTATTTGGAAGCACACCTAAATCATCCCGATCTAGGTGTTATGGTCATTTGAAGTTGACCCAAAACTCAAATTTAACATAACTTAAACAAATTTCTAGATTTTTCATTTTTTCCTAAAGTGAGTATTTCCGATTCTAACTCTTTCTAGTTGTTTCAAATATCGAGGTGTTACAATATCTCCCCCTTGGGAACAATCATCCTCTAATGAGATTACTCTTACTAGGCTAAGGGTGTAACATCTAACATTCAACTCAAACACCCAACAAGTATATCTAATACATCTAGTATAGAAATTAAAGAGTACTAAGAAGAGGATTAGTACCTTGATATGGACTTTCTCCGGGCTCAAAGAGATGTGGATATCTCTTTTTCATATCCTCCTCAGCTTCCCAAGTAGCTTCCTCAACAAAATGGTTCCTCCAAAGGACTTTGACTGATGCTACTTCCTTAGTCCTCAACTTGCGGACTTGGCGATCTAAGATCTGAACTGGAATCTCCTCATAAGATAGGCTATCCTTGATATCAATATCTTCAGTTGGTATGATAAGTGAAGGACCTCCCATTCACTTTTTCATCATGGAGACGTGAAATACTGGATGAACCACTGCTAACTCTTGTGGTAGCTCTAACTCATAAGCTACACTGCCAATCCTCTTGGATATTCTGTAAGGACTAATATACCAGGGACTAAGCTTCCCCTTCTTACCAAATCTCATAACACACTTCATGGGTGAAACTTTCAAGTATACCCAATCATCTACTTCAAACTCTAACTCTCTCCTCCTCACATCAGGGTAGGATTTGTGATGACTTTGCGCCATTTTCAACCTCTCTTGAATGACTTTCTTCTCCATAGCTTGATGAACTAAGTCTGGTCCTATCAAGTCAGCTTCACCAACTTCAAACCATCCAATATGAGATTTCCATCTTCTCCTATAAAGAGCTCTATAAGGAGCCATCTAGATGCTAGAGTGGTAACTATTGTTGTAAACAAATTAAATAAGAGGTAGGTGATCATCCCAATTTCCTTTGAAATCAATCACACAATCCCTCAACATATCCTCTAAGGTCTGAATGGTGCATTCTTCTTGCCCATCATTCTTAAGGATGAAAGACAGTACTTAAGTTCACCTTTGAACCCAAGCCTTTCTGAAAAGATTTCCAGAACTGTGCAGTAAATTTTACACCTCTATCTGAAATAATGGAGACCGAAACTCCATGAAGTCTCACTACTTCTTGAATGTACAACTTAGCATAATCCTCGCCTGAATGGGCAGTCTTTACTGGCAAAAAGTGGGCTTATTTAGTCATTTTATCAACAATCACTCAAATAGAATAATGTTGCCTGCGAGACCTTGACAAACCTGTGACGAAGTCCATATTAATTATCTCCCACTTCTATTCATGAAGATCTATATTTTGAGCCATACCACCGGCCCTCTGGTGCTCTACTTTAACTTATTGGCAATTCGGGCACTTAGCAACAAATTCTGCAATGCCCTTCTTCATGCTACTCCACCAATAGACTTCTCTCAAGTCACGGTATATCTTTATGGAAAAATATCTGGAGCTATGAGCTTCCTCCATAATCCTTTCTTGAAGTTCATCCACCCTTGGTACACAGAACCTACGATGATACCTCAACACACCATCTCCCCCTTGTTCAAAAGCCATTACTTTTTGCTTATGAAAATTTGCCTTCAATTCAAGTAAACTAGGGTCTTCGTCTTGTTTCTCTTTTACTTCTGATACTAATGATGATTCAACCCCATTCATCAACACTACTCCTCCTTATGTGGAATCCATTAGTCGAACTCCCGTTCGTGCAAGTCTATGTACATCTCTTGCTAGCTCTTTCTTATCTTCCTCAAAATGGGCGGTACTACCCATAGACAACCTGCTGAAGGCATAAAAAAAAACATTAGCCTTACCTAGGTGATAAAGAATACTCATGTCATAATCCTTAAGTAATTCTAACCACCTCATTGCACTGAGATTAAGTTCTTTCTGACTAAACACATACCGAAGACTTTTGTGATCGGTGAATAGATCCACGTGAACACCATACATATAATGGCGCCATATTTTTAAAGAAAAAACTACGGCAACCAACACTAAGTCATGGGTTGGGTAGTTCCTCTCGTGAACCTTAAGCTGTCTGGAGGTATATGGTATAATTTTGCCATTCTACATTAACTCACAACCCAAACCAACTCTGGACGCATCACAATATACGACAAAACCTTGAGTTCGTTCTGGTAAGGTCAACAATGGGCCAGTAGTCAACCTCTTTTTCAGTTCCTGAAAGCTTTTCTCACAATCTTCAGACCATTGAAACTTCACTATTTTCTGAGTCAACTTGATCAAAGGGGATGAAATAGATGATAACTCCTCTACGAACCTTCTAAAATAGCCAGCCAAACCCAAGAAACTCCTAATATTAGTTGGAGATATGGGTCTAGGCCAGTTCTGCACTACCTCTATTTTTTGAGTGTCAACTCTAATCCCATCACCGGAATGTGACCTAAGAATGCTACTGACTAAAGCCAAAATTCACACTTAGAGAACTTAACATATAACTCCTTATCCTTTAGAGTTTGGAGGACTATTCTGAGATGACTAGCATGATCTTCTTCATTCCTCGAATAGATTAGAATGTCATCGATGAACATGATAACAAACATATCTAAATAAGGTTTGAATACTCTATTCATAAGGTCCATGAACGCTGCAGGCGCATTAGTTAAACCGAACGACATGACCAGAAACTCATAATGACCATAACTGGTCCTGAAAGCTGTCTTTGGGATATCACATTCCCTTACTTTCAACTGATGATAGCCAGATCTAAGGTCTATTTTTGAAAAATAGGAGGCACCCTGAAGTTGATGGAAAATATCATCAATTCTCGGAAGAGGATACTTATTCTTGATGGTAACCTTGTTCAAATGGCAGTAATCTATACACATCCTAAGGGAACCATCCTTCTTCCTCATAAATAATACTGGAGAGCCCAAGGTGAGACATTTGGTCAAATGAAACCCTTATCAATGAGGTCTTTCAAATGTTCTTTTAGCTCTTGCAACTCTATTGGTGCCATACTATATGGCGGAACAGATATAGGACTAGTATCTAGAAGAATATCTACACCAAAGTCTATTTCTCTCTCAGGAGGGACTCCGGGTAGATCATCCAAAAAAGAATTCTAGAAACTCATTCACAACTGAAACTGACTTAATAGGAGGTATGTCAACACTAGACTCATTAAATCGGACTAAGTGATAGACACACCCCTTGGAAACCAACTTTCTCGCCTTAAGGTACGAAATGAAATGACCCTTAGGCACTGCTGAGCTACTACTCCACATTATAATTGGCTCATTAGGAATTTGAAACCTAACAACTCGAGTTCTACAATCAATTGAGGCATAATAGGCATGAAGCTAGTCCATACCTAGAATAACATCAAAATCTACCATATCTAACTCAACTGAATCAACCATGGTGTCCTTGTGATTGATGGAAATTGTACAATCACGATAGACTCTCTCAGCTAGAATAGAATCACCAACAGGTGAAGAGATACTGAAGGGTTCAAGGAGTTGCTCAGGAAGAATTTGAAAGTTCATAGCAACATAAGGAGTCACAAAAGATAAACTTGCTCCTGGGTCTACCAAAACATAAACATCAAGAGTAAAAACTTTGATCATACCAGTGACAACATTTTGAGAATTCTCTTGCTCTTGACGACTAGTGATCGCATAAAGGTGGTTTGCTCCTCCGCCAGTACCGGAAGTAGTTCCTCTAGGTGCAGCCCTGTCTGGTGGAGCAACTGATGAAAATTGGGCTTTATTGCCTTGATTCCCAATACCTTGCAGGCTCTTAGGGCACTCTTTCATGAAGTAACCCTTTTGTCCACAATTGAAACAACCTGTAGAGTCATCGTGACACTTACCTGGGTGAGTCTTACCATACTTAGCACATGCAGGAGCCCAGTTACCTCCTTGTGCCACACTACCCTGAGACTATGCAGGTTTGGCTCTGAAGTTCTGTGATTTCTGACCATTGTACTCACCTTTGTTTCTGGGTGCATGTGCACTAGCAGATGATGGAGCAGGTCCCTTTTACTTTTGTTAAAAATAAGACCGGTTCACATTATTCCTCTACTGCCGGTCTCATTCCCTGTCTTCGCTTTCTTGTTTCTAAACTCCCCTATCCCTCAACTTCTCTTCCTCAACCTGCTGCCCATAGACCATCAACTTTGTTATATCCATATCCCCAATTAGCATGGCTGCGTTGCCCTCTTTACTTGACAGACGGGACAACCCAGCAACAAAAAGACTCATCATGCTTCTCATATCCGCAACCATCTTCAAAGCATATCGGGAAAGTTGGGTGAACTTCAAGTTGTACTCATGAACACTTAGTGAATCCTGCTTAAGGATGAGAAACTCTCATACCTTGGCCTCCCTCAGTTCTCAGGGAAAGAATCCCCCCAAGAAGGCCAATTCAAAATAAGCCCAACTCGCAGGTGCTGCTCCCTCAGCTCTACCCTTCTTCCATTGGTCAAACCAAGTCCTAGCAACATTCTTCAATTGATATGCAGCTAGCTCTACTCGCTCAACATCGACAATGTGCATAAGCTCAAATACTTTTTTCAGTTCCTCAACAAAACTCTACGGTTCTGATGTGTCCGAGATTTATACTCATTTAGGGCTTTATTTGTATAGGTTTAGTGTCCTAAAATGCTTATTTTATGTCAATAACTGATGTAAATTCCTTGATTATCATGATTATGGATTGTGGAGCAGAGCAAGGACACTAAGTTGCAAAAAGGAACAAAGCGAGATGAAAGAATAAAGAAAAGAGAGCTAGGTGATCACCAAGTCCATTTGGTGAGTCACCGAGTGGCCACTTGACCGCCTAAAGTTCCAGTGGGCCAAGCCCTGAAAGAAAGAACCAAGTTGGTGAGAGAAATGAGCAGTCGGCGGATCACTGACTGGTTCTGCGATGCAGTGTTGGGTCGCCCAAAGTTGCAGACCTTGAGGATGCTGAAGGCCAAAGAAGAAGGGAGTTGGAATTGACCAAAAGGCGGATCGTCGAGTGGATCGGCGAGACTGACTAACTGCGCCGAGTGGCTCTTCGCAGTACATTTTTGGAGACTACAAATGCATTTTTGAACATTTAGTTTAGTATCAAATATTTGATCGTAAATTCAATTTTTATCTTAATGAATATGAGACTTGATATCTGAGAGTTTTTGGAGAGTTTTTCCTAAGCTTTGGATAATCGAAGTTCTTTACTTTTGAGAAATTGGAAGTTGGTCTTTGATATTCGTCGAATTAGAACATTGTAAAGATGAAATCAATCTTAGCCAGTTGATGGAAACACAATTTGGTAACGATTTTTATCTTTTTATGATGTTTATCTAAAACCCCAATTCTTGGGGTGTGATTATGTGATTTTGGGCTAATTTACCTAATGGGTGTTGCAAATTGTTAGTGTAATTGCTTTTTGAAAGTGATTTCAATCATTTATTGTGGGTTAATTTGGGAATTGTAGTTGCAAATGTGATTCCACCTTTGTGTTCTTGGCTTGCAAGAGAGAGAGGTTTTAGAACTAAGGTGTTTGATTGATGGTATGTGGCTATTGGGTTGTCATGGGTTCAGCTCGAGAGAGTGAATCCTAAACCCTTTTCCACGCATTCAGCTTGAGAGAGTGAATGGACTAAGGCGTAGGCCGTTCTGATTTTGCATGCTTGTCGATGGTCGAGAGAAATACACTTGGTTCGGGGTAGACTATTCGAGAGAAAGTTTATCTCCTCTATAGCCTAGCTTACTCACTAATATCTAGCTATTCTCTAATAGTTGCAATTACCCATTTGTCTATAATAGCCTGTAATCAAATCACATCCCAAGAACCCGTCTCATTAATGTTACCTCGCTTTATTTGCTGTTGTTTGTAGTTGATAATTTCAAACCAAAATCCCCCATTTGACATTTGGGTCACCCCCTGATTTGAATTATGTTTTTATTCGATAATGTCTATTCATATGACTGATTCGAACATGTTTGTACTTACCTATTGAATCTCAAACAAGTACCACTCCCTGTGGGATTCGACCCCAACTCACTTAGTTGGGTTTTATACTGACTAGCGATCGTTGACACTTAGAATTGGAAGAAGTGTCCTTGAAACCGTTAATCAAAATGGCTCCGCTGCCTGGGAGTGGTGTTGGTTAAGATTCTTTTGATGAAGTTCAATTTTGTTCTTGTTTGTCATATATAGTTGAATCTACTTATTTTTAGTTTTGGTTTTAATGATGCTTGTTTAGAACAGAAGAAATGAGCATGTATTGTAGCAGCGGTGACCAAGTGAGTTACCCTTCTTCGGAAATGATGATATTTAGGGATAACATCCTAAGTTTCAAAGAATTGGAGGGTGAAACAATCCATGAGTTGTGGCGGAGATTCAAGGCACTATTGCTACAGTGCCTAACTCATGGAATTCCAGATATGATGCTACTGGAATGTTTCTATAGAGGTCTTGGTCCTGATGGCTGATCAACTTACTTCGGGTGGTCTACTACGACAAACCTATGCAATTGTAGCCTAACTCCTTGATCGCATGGCCAAGACCAACAAGGAGCCAGAGAAGGACCAAGAATTGGTTGCATTATTGAATCAACTGGATCTCTTGGCCAAAAATATTATGGAATTGAAGGTACCGTATAAGAGCAAAAATCAGTACATTCCCCCTCACGAGCATAGAAATCCCAAGGAGCACGAGGGTGGACGAGTAGAAGAGATACTCTCACTCATTCTCCACAAAGTCGAAGAACACGACAGAGTGTTGAAAGAAATTAAAGAGAATATCTCATTGCTTCAGATGGCGGCCTCTCATTCCATGTCTATTCAGCTACTAGAGACCCAAATGGGTCATATGTTATCTCATCTCTACCCAGGAGTGAGGGTTGAGCGAGGACTTGCGTCATGCCACGACGTTAACTAAGGCACTTCTTGGGAGGCAACCCAAGTTTTTATTTGCTTTCTTTTTTATTTTGGAATAATCGTGTGTTGATTGTGTATGTTAAAGTGTGGAATGTGAGGAAAAGTGCAGGTTGGTGAGCCTAATGTCCAGTCAGCGATTCGCCGAAGAGGACAGCGATCCCGACTTGGACTGCCGTTGGACTCAAGAAATTATCAGGTTGGAGTCTGTTAAACTCGGCAGGCCCATGGACAAGTCGGCGAATCGCCGAACAGGTTGGCGATCGTGACTTTGTCTGCCGTTTGGACTCCCACATTAACTGGAGGTCCTGTAAAACTCGACAAGGTAAGTGACCACTGGGCGTGTCACCAAGTGGTTCAGTGAGCATAACGAATGTCACCGAATGGGCGAGAACTGGACAGTTTTAAAATCCAAAAGTTTAAACTTTCAAACCTTTTCACATTCCTTCACTTTTTAACTTTCCAAAAGCACACCCGTACTATATTTTTCTATATTTTTGCATTATTACCGCTTGTTAGTTGTCGATTATGTGTTCGGAGTTGGATATCTTTGCCGCCTAGCATTTCAACTTATTTATTCTGCATAAAAGGTTGGTTTTCCAAACCCTGGACTCGTATTTAGTGATTTTACTCATTAGCAATTGTTTTTATCTTAGTGATGTGTGATGGGCCTCTCTGAATCGTAAATGTGTGCTTGTTTGCCTGTTTTGAATTCGTAGACTTGCCTATATTGTTTAATTGTTGATTTCCCAAAATTTCGTGCTTAAAATTGATAGAAATCTTGTTGGGTTATGTTTTGTTGGCGTTTTTTCTAGTCGGGTGAAGTTTAAGTAACCCACATTTGTGCAAAATGACGTGCTTTGCCCAATGATGGAGCGGTTGAGGTCATTCTTAAGGGCTAAAGTCATCAAATGGCCAAATCTGGCCAAACCGGGAGAAGTCTGAGTATCTCGGAGGAATGGTTCATATAGGTCTGAGGCTAATTGAGTTTGTGTATGCTTTCATTTTGTTTTCGGGGGCAGCGGGGTCGATTTTGGAAGTTGGGGTTGAAAGTAGGCACGCTGGGCAATTTGGCAAACTGGGTCGAGCTCGCCGAACAACTCGGCGGTTTGCCGAACCCCTTTTGATCGCCTTTAATTTCATGCTAATATTGAGTTTAGGTTCTGTAACTTTAGGTGAGAAGCCTGATTTCACCGAGTGCACTCGGCGACTGGCCGAAAGTCTTTCTTGATCGCCCTTTCTGCGCCCCTAACGCTTAAAATACACTGTAACTTTCGGTGGGAATGTCTTTGCTCACCGAATGCTATCGGCAATTCACCGAAAGGTCCCTCCCATCGCCGACATGCCAATTTTCTGAATTTTTTTTTAGCAAATCCTTTCGGCAAGCCTGATCTGGCTCGCCAAAGAGATTTGGCGACTCGCCGATCGGTTTGGCGAGTCTGTCTGCAACTATTTTTTTCTGAAATTGTTCTTGAATTATTCCTAACTTTCTATGATGTTTTTGCAGATATGGCTAGAATCAACCTCGACATTCCGCCCCGTAAAACAGCACGGAGCATAGAAATCAATGAAGGGGCAGCAAATCCCCCCAAAAAGGGAAGAAAAGAGCCTCTAAAGGGAGGCAAGGGCAAAGGCAAAAAGCCAGCATCTGAGGTTCCGGAGCACAACTACGGCAGTGAGGGAGAGCCCTTTGACTCCCAAGCTGAATTCTCTGATCCCAACGATGACTAGCCTCTACAGTCCAGACGAGCGGAAATCTGTGCTAGGTCTCACCTAGACTCATCGAGAGCTCCAAAGGCCACCCCTCCTGTAGCAGATACAATGCCAACTCTGGCACCGTCTGTGGCCCCAGTGCCCCTAGTACAGGTGCCTCCTCCCAAGCTGCTTAATAGATTAAAAGTTGATGGGTTACGGACTATTCTTGAGAAGAAGCTGCTTTCCACTGAGGGCCTAGATGGAAAATACTCCAGGTTTGAGGCCACCATTCCTGGCATGATCGAGAGGGCCCTTGCTGATGCTGTGAAACCCCTGAGTTCTACTATTGATCCCCTTGCGGCAAGGATAGAGGTGTGCTAGCGGGGCTAAGGGGCCACTGATGAGGTGATGACCCTAAAGGTCGCTATTGTTGAGTTGATGAAGGACGTTGACCAGCTAAAGTCCACCAAAATGTCGATGATATTCGAGACTGTGGAGATCCCCGATATGCCTGCTGATCCAGATGTGCCTCCGGCTACCACCAGAGATGAGGTTCGAGTTGAAGAGATTGTTGCTGCTGAGTCCGAGGATGAGACAAATGAGGAGCAGCTTGGTGTTAATGAGAAGGCTTCGTATGAGGGCCTTACAGAGATTGAGGAAGCCATGGTAGACTCAGCTGTGCAGATCTCCTTGGCAGACACACCTTTGGCTAACCCTAGTGGTGTTAGCAGTGTTGATGTGACACTGGGCAGTGATGCCCTGACAGATGGAGTGATTGCGTAGACATGACTTCACTTTACCTCCCTCTCTGTCGTTTTATTGTTTTTTAGTATTTTTATTGCATTTGAGGACAAATTGCTTTTTATTTGTGATGGGGTGAGGTATTTTCATACCTACCTCTTTTGACTATACTTTTGTTTATATATTGGGTTTTGTGCTGTAAATTGTGTTTTGTTACTGTTTTGTGGATGTTTGAGCTTGTGGCTCCTTATTTTAATGCAAATAGTTTTTGGACCATTTTGAAAAATTTTGCCACCTCTTGTTGTGTTGAATATGGCTGTTCTTGTGCAAATTTGAGTATCGATTATGATCTATAACGATGACTTGAATAGTGTTCTTAATCGAACAAAATTGAATGCGTAGCTACGATGAGGTCAAATGAAGTTGCATAGACAATATGTGAACTTTTTAAATCTCGTTGTGACTAGCCAACTATCGAATTGAGTCTCTTGTGATGAACATTGCACACTAGCAAAAGTGTGGAGTCTTGTTTGATATTGGTGCCAATGCCTTGTGTGATGAGCTCTTACCGTGAACCTTGTGTGATGGCACCTAGAATTTTCCCCGTTGATCCGGTTGACTAAGTGATGCAAACTCTTGAAATGATCTTAGGCAAATTTTTTGAAGAGTGGAACAATTTGACAATATACCTCTTTTGTGCCCAACCTTGTGAGTATGTGAACTATGTTGAACCCCTTTGAGCCTTATCCTTTTCTTGGAAGAAACTTGAGCAAATGAGACCTCTCTTTATCCATTCACCCATAATCCTCATGAAGTATGGTGTGTTTGAATAGCCAACTTAGGCCAAAAGCCTAAGTTGGGGGTGTGGTGAAAAGAGAAGGAAAATCAAGAAGTGTAAAGAAGTCCCCCTTGATCCATGGACTTGAAAAAGATGGAACCCCTCCATACAAAAAAAAGAGAATGAAAAGAAGAAAGGAAAAGAAAAAGTTGTGAAATAAAGTAGTGAAAGTTGCAAAAGAAAATGGGGTGCCCAGTAGTCCATGAGAAGTGAATAATGGGGTGAAATTTGAGCATGAATGAAAATGCTGAAGAAAAGGAAGGAAAGTTGTTCATACCACATTTCATGAGGATAGCAGCCACTGAGCCTAAATGATCATACCTTTACACTCATCCCCGTTACAAGCCTTGAAAAGACCTTTTTGATCTTGAGTGAGCTGAAATAATGTTGGCTGGAAAATAAGGCCAAACCTATGGCTGAAGTCATGCATGTATTCATCTTTTTGAGTGAGAGAGTTGTTTGTGATTCTGAAGCTATAAATTGTTGAATAATTGTGTGTGAATATTGAATCATCTTTGTGTGAGGGCATTTGAGTACCTTTGTTGAGCTTGAACTTGCATTTGAAGCAGTATTGTGAACTTGAGAACCTTTGATAATGGTGAGTCACAACTTAAATCTTTTAGTGCACAATTGATCCTTGCATGAGTAAGTTGAGTCTTGTTGTGTGCATTCATGATTGTGTCTTTTGTAGCACTATTCGAGACATCCTTTTTGAACTGCTGCACTTGAGTTTTAGCAAAAGTTTATGTTGGGGTGTTCATGATTTTGAGATTTGGACATATTTAGGGGTTTATCTGTATAGGTTTAGTGTCCTGAAATGCTTATTTTGTGCCAATAACTGATGTAAATTCATTGATTTTTAGGATTATGGGTTGAGGAGCAAAGCAAGGACACTAAGTTGTAAAAAGGAATAAAGCGAGCTAAAAGAATGAAGAAAAGAGAGCCTAGTGGTCGCCAAGTCGATTTGGCGAGTCGTCTAGTGGCCACTTGATAGCCTAAAGTTCCACTATGCCAAGCCCTGAAGAAAAGAACCAAGTTGGCAAGAGAAAGGAGCAAGCCAACTGGTTCCGCGATGCAATGTTGGATCGCCCAAAGTTACAGATCTTAAGGATACTGAAGGCCAAGGCAGAAGGGTGATGGAATTGACCAAAAGGCGGATCGCCGAGCCCGACTTACTGAGCCGAATGGCGCTTCGCAGTACATTTTTGGCAACTATAAATACATTTTTGAATATTTAGTTTAGTATCAAATCTTTTATCTTAAAATCATTTTTTATCTTAATGAATATGAGACTTGATATCTGAGATTTTTTGGAGAGTTTTTCTCTAGTTTTTCCTAAGCTCTGGATAATCGAAGTTCTTTACTTTTGAGAAATTGGAAGTGGGTCTTTGATATTCTTCGAATTGGAACATTGTAAAGACGAAATCAATCTTATCCAGTTGATGGAAACACAATTTGGTAATGATTTTTATCTTTTTATGATATCTAGCTAAAAACCCCATTCCAGGGGTGTGATTATGTTATTATGGGTTGATTTAACTAATGGGTGTGGCTAATTGTTAGTGTAATTGCTATGTAAAAGTGATTTCAATTTTTTATTGTGGGTTAATTTAGGAATTGCAGTTGCAAATGCGATTCCACCTTTGTGTTCTTGGCTTGCTCGAGAGAGAGGTTTTAGAACTAAGGTGTTTGATTGATGGTCTTTGGATATTGGGCTGTAATGGGTTCAGCTCGAGAGAGTGAATCCTAAACCCTTTTCCACACATTCAGCTCGAGAGAGTGAATGAACTAATGCATAGGCTCGTCTGATTTTGCATGCTTGTCAATATTCGAGAAAAATAGACTTGATTCGGGGTAGACTGTTTGAGATAAAGTTTATCTCCTCTATAGCCTAGCTTACTTATTAATATCTAGCCATTCTCTAATAGTTACAATTACCCATTTGTCTATAATAGCCTGTTATCGAATCAGATCCCAATAACCCATTTCATTATTGTTATCTCGTTTTATTTGCTGCGGTTTGTAGTTCATAATTTCAAACCAAAACCCTCCATTTGACATTTGTGTCACCCCGTGATTTGAATTATGTTTTTATTCGATAATGTCTATTCCTATGACTGATTCGAACATGTTTGTACTTACCTATTGAATCTTAAACACATACCGCTCCCTGTGGGATTCGACCGCAACTTACTTAGTTGGGTTTTATACTGACTAGTGATCGTTTACACTTAGAATTGGAAGAAGTATCCTTGAAACCGTTAATTAGGATCCTCAGTAGTGCTTGAACCAGTGAAACTTGGAGGATTCATCCTCAAGAACTCTCAGATCCTCGAAGTATGAACCACTTCCATTCTAGATCCTCTTTGTTACCCAACCTAGTTAGTCACAATTTGGCTTAGCATTCGTATCACTTCCATGAACTCAACATTCGTGACTTCTCCTTGGGGTTGCAGTTTAGGTGCATTAGGTACCCCTTGCTCCTCAATATTTCTCCTAGCAGGACGACCTCGGACAGCTCTTCGTGGAGGCATGATCAATTGAAAGACACGCACAAGGACGAGTTAGGAAGAAACTTTTTAGAGATCAAAACTCTAACTCACGAAATGAGTATGAAAGAAGTGAAGGAATTCCTCAAAGTTGCATCCTCCGAATTATAGATGTGGCGCGCTTCACACCGATAACTAGGACTCTACAAACACGGCTTCATAGACTCCCTAGGACTCTTGAACCTGGCTCTGATACCAAGTTTGTCACACCCTGAGCCAACACCCCGGACGTGGCCGGCACCCGAGAACCATTGCTGGCCCTAAGCGAACCCTTGACTGGCTTACTTTATAAGGGAAGACTTAAACATAAGAAATAGTCTCAAATAAGGAACTTACGAATTAAACGTAGAATGTCTTTAAGGGAGCATTCAACTAGCCAAAATGGCTACTCAAGTCTCATAGTAAAACATCTGAAATACAAGACTAAAGAACTATAACTACTCGTCTATGAAGCCTCTAAAACAAATAGGGATGTTAGGACAAGACCCCCGATCATCCTAACAACTGAAAAGCTAAAACAATATGAAAAGGATCCTACGGAAAGCAAGGAGGCTAACCAACTGACTCTGAGTGCTCAACTGGATCAACGAGGCACTAGATGTTGATCCTGGTTACCTATGTCTGTTAGTACATTGAATATACGAGTATGCGAGGGGAAAACTAAACATAAGATAAGCTTGAAAGGAATCTGAAAGGAATACTTACCTTGGCTTTACTCAACTCATGAATGCTCAACTCAAATGCAAAGTAAAAACAACAATAAAGGTGCAATTTATACAAAGCATTTAACACAATAGGTGATACTCAACATGTTAAAGAAATGCAATAACAACTCAGTTACATAAAAGTAATATAATACTGTGAGAGTTTCCCTAACCGACAACCACCACTATAAGACTAAGTGATGATACAATATCTTGCCCACGCTGCTTGAACTGTCCTATACTTTGTCGTCATATAGAACGCCTTCACTAAGTGGATCCACTAGTCTATGCTAAAAAGCACTAAGCAATCTTCTATAAAGTATGATCCTTTCTACCCATGATGGCTACATGGTTTATGGAGACTTGAGTTATTATGAACTCGCGTCCCTATATTGGTGCTCAATACTACTCCCAAAATATACTCAGCTCATATGTTTTAAAACCAAAACTCTTTCTTTGGTTTGAGATAATTACTCAAAACATAGCTTAAAAGATCTCTTGGAAACCAGTGTTTCCTTTCTTTCTCAAATGTGAAAAAACATTTTAACTCTTGGGAATACTTAGTTCCCATATAATCTTTGAAGAAATTAACTTTACTCTTACTCTTTACTCAACTCAAAGCTTAAGTCTTAAAACAAAGTTAAAACGTTTGTAAGAGACTTTTGGTAAACTCTATGAACTTCTCTTAACTTAACTCTTAACCTTTTGACTTCACTCTTAACTTTCTTTGAATTAAATTATGGATTCAAGGTTCATGATATCATGTTTATACACGATTTAATGATGTTTAGACGTACCTTAGAGCATAGAAATCAACTAGGAAACATAGGTACGTTGCTAAGGAACTAGTACAGAAAGAAGTGGGAAAAGGTGGGAGAACTTGCGGCGTCCTTGGCGCTCTGAGAAGCGCGGGGCGCCAGCTCTAAAATTTCAGAACTGTAGTTGGGGCGCGCTGTCTGGCGCGGCACCCCAAGACCCAAATTTCAGAACACCTTTTGGGGCGCTCTGAGAGGCGCCGCGCCCCAACCCCCTCCCTAGAAATCCCAAATTTTCTTCTTCGTTTTTCAACTCTAAACCCTTTAATATCACTTGGTTCTTTCCCCAAACAGTTAGAATCAACTATATCATCAATATATGTAAGATTCTACTCAAAAACACATCAATTCTCATGAATTAAACTCAAGAAACTTCAACAACAAGAACCTACAAGATTTCAAACGAATTATCATCAAGAACTTATACGATTTGCTTTCAAAACAATACAACTTCGCTGAATTGAATCATGATTGGTGCGTGGGTGAACTAACCCAATGCTATGTGATCTCACATACCTCGTAAGGATTAACCCTTGGTTAAATTCACATGTAAATCTTCAAGAAATCGACAGATCCTTTCTTCTTCTCCTCTTTTCTCCTCTTATTTTCTCTTCTCTGAAAACCCTAAATCTTTTTCAATAGCGTAAACTGAATCCTATCATTTTAGACCTTAAAATATTAACCAAAAAGGAAATTAAAATAATAGGGTATGGAAAAGACCATAATGCCCTTCTAAAATCCTGATTGGACTTTCTTATTTGAACAGTCCGACTTCAAATGGGTATATCTCACTCATACGAACTCGGAATCGTGCAAAATTAGAGGCGTTGGAAAGATAATTCCAAGATCGTTCCTAAGTTATCTGGAAGAATACCTAAACCATCCTTATCTAGGAGTTATGATCGTTTGAAGTTGAATCAAAAATCAAACTTAACATAACTAAAACAAATTTCCAGATTTTTCATTCTTTCCTAAAATGACTATTTCTGATTCTAACTCTTTCTAGTTCTTTCAAATATCGAGGTGTTACTTGATGTATGTTTAGCTTGGACTGTTGCTATAGTTACCTTCCATGATATGATTGACTAAAGGTGAAAAGTCCTTTCTCTATGAGAAGTAAGCTAAGGATGAGATCAAAGAATAGTAAGTATGATTATTATGACCAAAAAGGGATACTTAGTGTGGATGGGCTAATGGGGTCTTGTTCATGCATTGCACAAGTATGCTTTGAGGTTACTTATGAGATGGTTCTCTTATGATATGAAGGTCTATGTATTCACTATGTTATGCATTTGATGTATCTCCTATGTATATGGACTATGCCTTATGTTGACAAATGCTTACATTAGGTCTATGTTAGAGATTATGTCTATGACTATGTTATTATCTCTTATGCTTATGACTTATGTATTATGTTGGCTAACCCTTATGTTATGCTCTTGTGATGTTATGCTAGCTAACATATTTAGTACATTTTGTACTAATGCATACTCTTGCCTACATTCTTATCAAATGTAGGGTTCGGTGATCTTGAGTTCCATTCTTGAGGCTAGGTTTCTAGAAGCAAAGGATTTGAAGACTTAGTGAGTCCTCATAGCATCGAGGATGTGATCACCTTTCTCTTTTATGTCGTTATTTTATGTTTTAAACTATTATATGAGCTATGTCCCAAAGTTTTATTCAAAATTGTATTAGATGGTTTGAGACAAAGTTTTATAGACTTCCGGTTGCTTTTTATAAAAGACTTCGATTGTATGAAAAAAGTTTTAAAATTTCCACATCATTTCTATTGCTTTATGTTATGATATGCTAAGGGGATTGTATGATACCCCTTAGGGGTTGAGTACACCTTGTTACATCTAGGGTGTACCCTTGGGTTGTGCCAAACTTAGTAATCAGAGCACAAGGTTTAGAATGATTCTAGGATTGTCTCAAAACCACGTCTAGTAGAATCTTGTTCATAAGTGTGAAGCGCGCCACATTTATGAATAGGAAGCTATTGGATGATTAGGAAATCTCACTTATTTATTCTCTAAGTCGTGCTAAGGAGTTTAACTTTAGTAAGTCTTTCTCCTAATCTGTGCCCTATGGTTTTCAGGATATGACAACCACAAGGGCTAAAGCTAGGAGGAATGAGGATGACAATGACGGTCAAGAGGTTCCTCCCCAATCTCATCCTCAAGCTCCGATTAACCCTATGGATTAGAATGTTATGAATGCGGAGTTTAGGTTGGTGATCCAAATGTTGGCCCAAGCCATGATGGCACAAGTGAATAGGGAGGTGGTAGCTCCGGTGAATCTAATAGTGGGTATGGCTTCTTCTAGAGTGAGGGAGTTTTTGAGGATGAACCCTCCGGAGTTTTATGGCTCCAAAGGGGAAGAGGATCCTAGAGAGTTTATAGATGAGGTTTATAAGGTGCTTGCTATAATGAGGGTGACTTCGGTAGAGAAAGCGGAGTTAGCCGCGTATCAATTGAAAGGTGTTTCTCAAGTATGGTATGAACAATGGAAATATGCTAGGCCGGTGGAAGCGGGTCCAATAGATTGGGAAGTGTTCAAACTAGTGTTCCTTGATAGGTTCTTTGAGTTCATTAACCGCAAACAAGGTAGCATGAGTGTTAAGGAGTATACCTTGAAATTTACCCAACTATCCAAGTATGCTCCATATATTGTATCGAATTCGAGGGATATGATGAGTAGGTTTTTGATGGGTGTGTCCGACATAGTAGCAAAAGAATGTCGTATGGCAATGCTTGTTGGTGATATGGATATCTCACGTCTTATGGGGTATGCCCAACAAATGGAGGAAGACAAACTCAAATAAGAGAAGTCTAGGGAGAAAAAGAGGTCTAGGATGGATAATGATAAGTCCTTTCATGATGGGTCCGATGGACATGGTCGCTCTAGGAATCGACAAAGGTTTTCCGAACAAGGTTCTATTAATACTCCTAAGTATAAGGAAGAAAGGGTGTCTAACCCTAAGCCACCCGGAATTGGTAATGAGTCTCTATGGTTTACTTGTGCTAGATATGGAAAGAGACATGAGGGTAGGTGTTTGGCCGGTACAGAGGGCTGCTTTAGTTGTGGTAAGAGTGCCCACAAGATGAATAATTGTCCAAAGTCAAAATCTATGAGAAGAGAGGGTAAGCAAGTTGCTCCTAGTGGTTCGGATGGGGATGCCCAAGAGAAGAATAGTTTCTATGCTCTTAAAGATAGAGATGATCAAGAGTGACCTCCAAATGTGGATTTCGGTATGTTAGTAGCTTCTTAATTGATTGTTTATGCTTTGTTATAATTTAGATGCCTTTTTGTGATGTGTTGGTTGCATGTGCCACCTAGTTAAGGTGAGGGATAAAAGTGTAAGTGTTGACCAACTTCAAAGTGGTAGTCATCTTTTAAGATTGATTTTAGGTATGGATCCAACATTAGTAGAATTGAAAAAGATGGAGTTAGAAATCCGTTGAGGCTCGCTCCCAAGGGGGAGATGGTGTGACTTGATGGTAAGGTCATTATGTGTTATATGTGTCACACCCTAAGGCTACCCCTCGACGCGGACATGGGACCTAGGATCATGAGTGACCCCAAGCTAACCCTACTGGCATACATAAGCATACTATGATAACTGAAATGAAATAATACTGAGCGAAAGCTTTAAATAGCAAGAAAACTGAAAGTGATGGGGAATACCCATTCTAAAACGGAATATATAATCTGAGAGTTCAATAACAAATGAAATATCAAACTCAAATGAACTAAAGATGAATCTAATCTATGTATGAAAGTAGCCTCTAACTGACTAGAAGTGTTGGGACATGCCCCAGCTAAATCTAGCGAAACTGGAACTAAATACTAAAATATGAAAGGAAACATGTATGTCGTCCTCGGAGAATGAGGAATCACCATTGATGCTGCTAAGGTGAAGATCGGGGACCGATCTATGCGTTATCTGACTATTGAGTATCTGGACCTACATCACGAGAAGATGTAGCGCAGAGTATGTGTCAATACTTGAAAAGTACTGAGCATGCAGGATAGAGTAAAGCTGAACAATAACATAACTGAACCAAAGCATATAATGAGCAATGATATGATATAAACATGATATTATACTGAGAATACTGAACATGAAATAACTGAATGCAATGACCAAGTTCATGACATGCTGAGACTGAATACTGAATAGTAAGTGATAACCTGGTCAATACACTAGAATAATGTGGGAGCTACTAATAACCGACATAAAACCACATGAGATAAATGTGGAGTCCGATGTATACGACCCATCGAGGGGACCCAATATACCCTGCCAAAGGTATAGAGGCATGACTGGCGTGATCACTAAAATGATGCCGACAGAGGGGACTTATAACCTACGGGGGTACGTAGTTCTGGGACTTGAGGGTGACTGACCCTAGTCCAACTCGGTATTAAGTTACTCCCAATTGATTTATGTAAATAAGCAATATTATGACTGAAATGTTATAATACTGGATAGCTCAAAATACGGACATGCAAACTTTGAGAATGAAACAATTATAACTGATAATGTGACATTCGTAAACTGAAGCATGTATGTATATATCTGAATTAACCGACCTAGCATGTGCAATTTATGAACTAAAAGAACTACAAAGCTAGGGTTCTGAATTTCATGCAAGCAACTAAGCAACAATGTGGCAATCTAATTTGGATCATACTAACAGCTAAAACCCAACAATTTCTAACATTGGAGAAACCCTAGGTCTACATAATATCAAGGGAATCAAGAAACTGACTGAAATCTAGGGACCTAATGGGTGAAAGGAACCCACTAGTGAAATCCCACATACCTGGTGACAAATTCCACAGAGAAATCTTTCAGTTTCGAGCAGGAACTGATGAAAACCTTGCTACATTTTGGAAAGCTTCGATCGACTCTTTCTCCTCTCTAGTTCGAAGTCTATATGAATGATCTGACTTAGGTAAGTTCTAGTTTATTTACAATGCTAACATTGACCAAATTGTGTAGTCTAGGGTTTAAATGACGTAGTTTAGGGGTCCAACACATAAAAAAAGACCAAACGACCCCTGACTTAACTGCTGCCAGGGTCAACGACAGACCAGACCTGTAACAACCCGTAAAAACTAGTAAAACCTAGCTAGATCTTAACGGAATCTAGTAGACCAATCTAGGGGCTAAGTGCTAGGCATGAACTAGAAAATTTGGCCTTGGCACCCTCCACAAGTGCCCACACGAGTCGTGAAGGGAACCATGACTCGTGGTGGTACCCATGATGCCTTGGCAGTAGCTAAAGAAGACTACCTACCTCCCAAGAGAGCCTAGACGACTCGTGGCGGTCACCACAGATCGTGGGACCATTCGTGGAGGTGAGGCAGTAGCTTCACATGGCTACCCAAAATAGGGACCCTCCCCACGAGCCACTAGATGGCTCGTGAAGGCCACCATAGGCCGTGGGAAGGATCGTGGTTATGAGTTAGATTCTTGGGGGTTAAGGGGTGACAATCTAGGCTACTGGTCAAGGGCCAAGGGCATCACAATGGCTCGTAAAGCCCCACACGGACCGTGAAGTCATCCGTGAAGGGTTTTCATCAGACTTAGAGTGTAGGGTTAACTTCAAATTGTCAGATCTCATAGCTCAAAATGAATTAAATGTGCCATGACCTGTAGAATTAAAGGTCTCTGAGTACTCTTTCCAACGCCATCGAGTTTGCTTAGTTCGTATCTCGAAATAAAAAGTTAGCCCAAAATAGTGAAATACTGTTAGACTGAAAATTCTTCACGACCTGTTTGATGGGCCATGGTGATGATGACGGTCCGTGAAGGCTTCAGTCATGCCATTTCGGCAATTTCCAGCAAGTAACTTGTTGGGTCTTTTCCCAATTGTTTTAACTCAAGGATATGTCATTTTGCCCAAGCCTAGGACCCCTATATAAGTCATTTTAAAACCAAAACTCACCCAATTAAATCATTTATTCAAAGACCCAAAATCAAAACCCCAAAACCCTCTTCTCTCAATATTTCTCTCTCTAAACTCAAGAAAGAAGAAGAAGCCATTGGAGCTAGGGTTTGTAGATTTTCAAGGTTCTTCCCCAAATTTCTTGGAGATTCTTGGTCAAGGTATGGATGCTTTTCATTCTTGGTTAGCTATCACCAAGAAGCCCATTCAAATTATGTTTTCAAATTATCCAAATCTAGGTTTTTCAAATCTAGTCATGGGTCTTCTTCCAAAACGAATTCAATTGTTTAATTATGGATTATTATGATTGATTATGATGATTTATGATTGGATTAATGGAGTATTGATGGATTTTGATGAAATCTCCCTTGGACCCATGATTTCCCCTTCTTCCCAAATTAAGAACTAGGGTATGACTTGATTGATGATGAAAGCTTGACAATGGATTATGTTTACATTGAATTACGTTTGTTATTGATGATACTACTGATTTTTGATGAGTTTAACTTTAATTCCAAAGAATCCATGAGTTTTCCCCAATCCTAGCTATGGCTCTTCTCTACACTATGAAAGTTGTTAGTAGTTGACTCAATTGATTGAATGTGAGTTGATTATGATGTAATTACATCATCTAAGTATGAATCTAGATATATTCTTGATTAACCTAAGATTCTAGGGTTATGTCATGAAAGAGGCAAATTGAGGGTTAGATGTGAACCTCTAAGATTGATGAATTGCCTTAGATTATATCACCTAGACATGAATTTCTTATGGATGAATCTTGTAGACATGAACAAACTTGATTAGGTCCTACATGATGGATCATGGTTGAAGTTGTATTGAGAGTTAGTCTACTCGATGATATATGTCTATAATTGAGTAAAAAGGAAACATGTGCTTATTTTACCTTGAGAGTTAGGTTTACATGATCACCATGTGAGGTGTTGATTGAGGGTGACACCCATAATATGAAGATGACTCCTAGGGTTTTAAGGGGTCAAAGCTAAAGTAGGTAAACTAAGTATGTTAAGGCTTCTAGAAGGAAGTCATTATGTATGTTGGTTTGTATATGGCCCTACGGTGAATAAGACTTCACCCACTTGACCTACAATATGAGTATATAAGCTTATACATGCAATAAATGAACTATTTAAATTACTATTATATCCATGTCTATTATGATGAATGTTAGATGTGTTGATTTACATGGTCTATTATCCTTGAATGCAATATATGTGAAATATGCATGATTGTGAGATTATGTACATGCTTATGAACACTTTGAGAAGGAAGTGTCTATGATGATAATGTTGTTGTTGTGTCATTGCAAGGACAATCACACACACACACACTCACTCCATGCAGAAACATAATTATGATGTATTAATAGTATTAATTGAAAGTATAGTTCTCATATGCACCTTTACATACTATTATACGTGAAGTGTACATGACCATGATGATCCACTTGAAAGGTGGAGGTGTTAGTAATTGTGCATATTTTGGTATTGATGTAAGATCCTTATTTCCTACCCCCTACATATGGCTATGTACGATATGATATGACTATGTATGATATTTTAAGACTATGTTTGGTATGTTATGAATATGGTAGTATTGTTGTGTTAAATGAAAGGTCATTCTCATGAACACACTATGAATGCAATGTGAAAGGTTTACTCACATGTTGATGATTCTAAAGTGAAAGGACATTCTCACTTAATGAATCTATGAGCTATTATATATGATGATATGTTGGTTTGAGTGCCTAGTGCATTCTCTTATGACCATGAATTTAAGTAAAGACTTAATATGACCTTTAAATGGAATTATGCTTAGCACCGAGAGGGTATGAAAGTGAGATAGAAGCTTTTATGTTAGAAAGTCCGGCTTCCAATTATATGTTATCTCATGAGATGGAAACCTTCTACGTTAGAAAGTCCAGTTTTCTAGTAGCAATATCCTTACCCAATAACTATGTGCCCACATAGGTATATATCTAGTGGATCCACATAAAAGCTATTATGTACGTTCTACATTAGGCAAGTAGGACACCTCTTTTCGGTGTGGGGGTAGAACACCGGATTCCATGTAGCTCACATGGTCTATGTCGGCTAAGGCTAAATTTTCCTAAATAATAAGAATATGAATTATGATAAGAACATGAGTAGGTTCTATGATCCCTCAAGAGGTTCTACTTATTATGAATGGGGGTATGGAATTCATTCATGCATTGCACAAGTAGGCTTTGAGAGTGGGCATGATATGTCTCTTTTATGATATGATGATTATGAGTTGAATGTATGTTTTATATGAATTATGAGTATGAACATGGACTATGCTTATCACTTCTTAATGAGCTTTAAGTGGGGGTATGAGACTTCACTTATACATAGCACAAGTGGGTTTATAAAGGGGTTATGGTGAGGTTCTCGTATGTTATGAAGACTTATGGATTATGTATGAAAGGTACGTATGAATGTTAAGGTTGACTTCACTTGTTACAAGTTATGAACATGAATGACTCATTGCTTATGTATGTTGACTATGAATAAGGTAAAGTTAGATATACATGTTGTTGGTGGCATAAATGTGATACTTAGCATTTGGTAGGGTTATGGGATCTTACCTTTGCATTGCACCAGTGTTGCTTTGGGTTGCTTATGTGTTGATTTGACTATGTGTATGAACTATGTCTTGTGAAGATTGGTATATGTATTAGGCTTATGTTGGAGACTATGCTTGTAATTATGATGATATCTCTTATGCTATGATGAATTGTATGTGAGTTGCTTTATGAGTTGCATTCTCCAACTATTTCAAAGATGATGTTCAAAAGTGGCATATAACATGGTTTCAAATAAAATGTCCCTTTTATGAATGTTTTAAGGATTTTTATGCATGGCTTCCATACTTAGTACTTTTGTGCTAACCCATCTTTCTACATTTTCTATAAGTGTAGGCTTTGGAGATATTGGATTCCATCCCCGTGGCTAGGTTCATAGTAGATCAAGAAGAAGATGATTAGTGAGTTCTCATTGTATTCGAGGGCTTGACCAAATGTTCTTTATGTCTTTACATTATGTTTTAGACTTATGTAAGGGCTAAGTCCCTAATATTGTATTCAAGAGTTTTATTCCAAGTAATTAGATAGTTTTGAGACATAGTATTTAGAATCTATCATTTTTATAAAAGACTTCGATTGTAAAGAAAAGTTTTAAATTCTGCACTATTTTCCTATGATCTTATGACTACGATTATGCTAAAAGCTTGTATGAGACCCCTTCGGGGTCGAGTACGCCATGTTATGTCTAGGGGGTACTCCCAGTTCGTGACAAAATTGGTATCAGAGCATAAGGTTTTGGGATAATTTTACAATGTCTCAAACCACATCTAGTAGAGTCTTATTCATAAATGTGAAGCGATCCACATTTTATGAATAGGAGGCAATTGGATGCTTAGAAAATTTCACTTCTTCATTTTCCAAGTTGTGCCATAGATCTATAAGCTCTCTCCTATCCCTTATCTGATGGTCTTCAGGATGTGACTATTAAAAGGGTTTATGCTACAAGGAGAGGGAGAAATGTTGGTTGTGATGCCAATTATAGCTAATTGGCTAGAGGGATTTGAGGTAATAGATTGTGATGTTGCCTTTAGTGTGAATGATGCTTCGTAGTTGCCTTTCTATTAAGAAATATGGTAAGAGGAATTTGAGTAGGCTTACTCCCAAAGGGGAGAGAGTGAGCCTATCTAGAAAGGTGATTGTGAGGTATGTTTAGTTGTTAGGAGAATTTGGCTTAGTCATGATGAGTTTCAAGGTATGTTGATAGATTGGTGGAATAGTGGTGCTTGAATGGTGCCTAGAGATGCTGAGTGTGTAGACTCATTTAAAAGAGAACAGAGGTGTAATCCTCCATGGTTTGGATTCATCTTGTGTGATGAGTGTGAAGGTTTAGTTATGACTTTCTCCGACCTTAGAATTGAAAAAACTGATGTTGTAAAGAGTTTGTGTAGGCTCACCCCGAAATGGGGGATAATGTGCTTAGATGGTAAGGTCATTGAGTGTCCTTGATGTTCATGAATTAGGATTGCTTGATAATCTCACCTTAAGAGGTGTAGTGAGTTTGAGGAGTTTAGTCCTGGTTTGGTAGGCATATGAGACCTTGAGTGGTGTTGGTAAGGTTGCTTGTGAGCAAGAGTGCTTATATGAGAACCTGTCTAATTTTGAAGTAGCTATTGGGATCTTAGACCGGCAAGTTAAGAAATAGAAGAATAAGCAAGTGCTTCCATGAGAATGTAGAGGAGTGGTATTTAGTCAAGGGTTTTAGTTAAAGGTGTTTAATTGGGAGGCCAAGGGCCAAAGAGATGTCCCAATATCCTTATGTTCCTTTCTATTCCTCCTCTACCTCAAAGATGACAAGTTCACCTTGACTCATTTTATGATTTTGAGTCTTGGATGATATATGTGTCCTATGGTTCCTTTGTCCCTTAGAGTTACTCTTGTTAACCTTGGTAGGGTTTGGAAGCATGATCATTAGACCTATATTGTTTTTAGAACCCGGTAAGGTTATAATGAGTCTTAATAATGCTTTGGGTTTGTTGAAAGGAGTAGTATTTGAGGTTTCAGTAAAGGAGCTTACTCCCAAGGGAGAGATCAAGTGCTTAGATAGCAAAGTTTATTGAGAAGTTCTGATATCCTCATCCCTTTCTTCTATTCATGTTTAAGCTTGAGACCAAGAGTTTCTTTTTGGACTTGTTCCATGTCTAGGAGTCGTTAGTAATTTAGAGATTTCAATGATCTCCTTATAATATGCATGTTTTTGAAAGATTCTTATTTCATATAAAGTGAGTTTTTCAAAATTTACATGTTCCTCATGTTGTTGTACATTTTTATGGTGATGGCGTTCATGAGATGAGAGGATGAACATGCTTAGTTGTGTTTTTGATGAAACAGCATGTTAACTCCATATTGTGGTGTTGAACTTGTTTCGAGTTGGAGATGGTGGTTCCTTCCATGTTTATGTGAATTGATGAGTTTTGTGCATATTCACAAAAACTTGTGTTGTTGAAAGAAGATGAGTTTATGTGAATTGATTATGAGTTACCTATTGTACTACATGAGAAGAATATATGAGCATGCTTTAGTTTGGAGTTAAGAGGTTCCTCCATGAATAAATGCTATTTGAAAATGAAAATTTGCATACAAGAACCATGAGAGTATGTTGAGCATGTTATGACTAGGAGATGGTAGTTCCTCGTTGAAGATAATTAATTATGAGAATTTCATGCATATGGGATTGATAGATGTAGCTCCTACTTCCTTGTGTTTGCATTGACTATGTTAAATTGGAGTTGAAGTTTCCTCCTTTGAATGATGTTCATTGTGAGTAACGTATCTTTGAGTTGTGCATTATTTTGATGTTTCATGCATGATGTGCTGCTAGTCTTAAGTCTTTAACTCCTTAAACTGTTTTAAGTGTCGTTCTAGGACGAATGTTCCTAAGGGGGAGATAATGTAACAACCCATAAACACTAGTAAGACCTAGCTAGAGCTTAACGGAATCTAGTAGACCAAGCTAGGGGCTAAGTGATAGGCATGAACTAGAGAATTGGGCCTTGGAACCCTCCACGAGTGCCCACACGGGTCGTGAAGGGAACCACGGCTCGTGGTGGTACCCATGATGCCTAGGCAGTAGCTAAAGAAGACTACCTACCTCCCACGAGAGCCTAGACGGCTCGTGGTGGTCACCACGGACCGTGGGACCATTCGTGGAGATGAGGCAGTAGCTTCACATGGCTGCCCAAAATAGGGACCATCCCCACGAGCCACTAGACGGCTCGTGAAGGCCACCACGGGCCGTGGGAGGGCTCATGGTTATGAGTTAGATTTTTAGGGGTTAAGAGGTGGAAATCTAGGCTACTGGTCAAGGGCCAAGGGTATCACAACGGTTCCTGAAGCCCCACACGGATCGTGAAGTAGTCCGTAAAGGGTTTTCATCAGACTTATAGTGTAGGGTCAACTTCAAATTGTCATATCTCATCTCTCAAAATGAATTAGGTGTGTCATGACCTGTAGATTTTAAGGTCTCTGAGTCCTCTTTCCAACGCCACCGAGTTTGCCCAATTTGGATCTCGGAATGAAAAGTTATTCTTGAAAAAGTGAAGCACTGTCAGACTGAATATTCTTCACGACCCGTTTGATGGGCCGTGGTGATGATGACGGTCCGTGAAGGCTTCAGTCATGCCATTTCGGCAGTTTCGAGCAAGTAACTTATTAGGTCTTTTCCCAATTGTTTTAACTCAAGGATATGTGCGGAATTCATCTTATTGGTAGGTGATAAATTCATGATTAGTATTCATTTTTAGTATTCATGACATTTGGTAGTGTAGTAGGTGACGAATTCATGGCATTTTTGGTAGGTGAGGAATCCATTTTAAAGATTTTATTATAATATTATTTTGCTAAGTGTTTTGATCTTGATATCTCTTTAATATTATTTATGATATATTCTAGATATAACATATCTTGGGTTCTTAGGTACATATATAAATTATTTTCCATTAATTGTTCTATTAGTTTTATATTTTCCATAGCTTCTGTCCAATATTGTGAATATTTGTAGTTCATTTTAATCTGAATTTATTTCTAAATCATACCATTCTATTCTTTCGAGGTCTAAATTATGTAGATCTATTTCATACCATTGTTGATTTAATATATCTTCTGATTCGTTATCATTAAATATGTTTCCCATATGATTCTTCTTAATTCAATTATCTCTATACCTTTAAGTATATATAGGATTAAAGTTTCATAGTTTTTTTATTATTTCGTCATGCATGTATGTAGTCATGTTCTTTATTATGCAGGTTTTTATTTTCAATTATTCCTTCCTATCATATTCATAATTGATTAAATTCATATTAGATCATTATGAACTAGATTATTTTTATCATGTTCTCCTGTCACTACTAGCATCGTACTTTAGCAGATACTTCCATCTTATCAGCGCCTCAACTTTGTTTACTCCCCTAAATGGCTTTCATTGCCTACCGGTTTCGAAATTAGGATGGCACAGTATAGAAGTTTTCTCCCTGTTTCCAGTGTGCTAATAAACTAGAAATCATGATTCAAATAATTCTAATACATAATAACTAACATAAATTTATTCAATCATATATATGATATTTAGGAATATATGAAATTAGTTCTGCATATTTGTTGAACAATAT
>JAJOOE010013525.1:0-19268 GCA_036250405.1 Solanum raphanifolium | reverse complement strand
ATTGAATAGAAAAAAATGTCCTTTTCAAATATATTATATGAAAATATACATCTCTCTTAAAAATGATATAGAACTAAAAACAAATTTCTCAATCATCATGTTGTGACCTCTTATAAATTGAATAGAAAAAAATGTCCTTTTCAAATATATTATATGAAAATATACATCTCTCTTAAAAATGATATAGAACTAAAAACAAATTTCTCAATCATCACAATCACAATCACTTTCACATTCTTGTTTCTACTTAGCACTTTTTTTTTCTTTTTCTGGGGTTTCGATCATACAAAGAGGTGTCTTATTCCAACACAGTGTAAGTAGTATCTGTTGTTACTAAGATACTTAGAACAATAACTTTGAAATACTTGGTATGAAACAACAAAGTTTAAAGAGTATTTTTAAAATTAGAAACTTAATACCAATAAAGAAAATAGAATCTGAAACAGATAAGAAATAATATATAAAATATTTTTCTCAATAAAGAAAATCGAACCCCTTGATTAATGCACAATGTGCTCTTAGGAAAATTATTATCCTTTAAGTACACGAGGTTAATGAAATATATCCTCTAAGGATATAATGATCTTACTCACCGGTGTATCAATACCTAAAATCATGATGTCAACGAACTACGCAACGATAGGAAAGTATACTTAGAATACTATATTTATTAGTAGAAGAAGAAGTCAAGAAATTCGTTGTTGAAAAATAATAAAAAAAAACCCTTTTATTTATAGACAACAAATGGTATAATGAACATTTGTTTAATGTATCTTATTGTTTATCACAATCCTTTGGAAAAGTCAAAAGTATAACCCTTCGCAAAAGTTACAATCTTACAAAAAAAATTCAACTTTTTATAAAAAATTACAACTCTTCGTAAAAGTCACAATTCTTCATTTTTCTATTGACACATTTTAAAACCAAACAGTATCTGTTCCACCGGCAAATATGTCCTACAATATTGCACTAATATCATTAAACTGTTTGTATTTATAACGAAAAATCAAACTTTATATTAGTATCAACCATATTATTTGTTGTAACCAAGAGGTCCTGAACTTTACCTAATTAGTATCGAGTCATAATTTGTGATTTATCATAAAAAATACCACCGAATAATGGGAAGTCTGCTCAGATGTTATGAAGGTATTATTAATTATTATACTCCATCCGTTTAAAAAAGAATGATCTCCTTTTCTTTTTAGTCTGTTTAAAAGAAAATGATTTCTTTTCTTTTTTGGTAACATTTTAATTTAAGCTTTCCACGTGACACGTTTAAAGCCACAAGATTGAAGGGCAATTTAGTACATTTGACATAACTTTAATTTAGAACCACAAGATTTAAAAGTCTTATTTATTTTCTAAAACTCCGTATCAAATCAAACCAAGTCACTTTTTTTGAAACGGAGGGAGTACTATGTTGATATCTTGAAAAATTCACATGGGTGTTAAGGACCGGAGAATAAAATATAGGATATTTGTAGATCATGATCTGTTCCTTTTTAAACAAAATAAAAAAAAATAATATCTGAGCCTCTTTTGTTTACTACAAGGATATACTAATTTATTTTAAGATCTAAGTATTTCATTATTGAATAAATATTCCACGTTTATAGCTTTTCTGGTCAAGCTTTGGAAAGTGAAAAATGTTTTTTAAAGATGTGCTTATTATATAACGTCTGAAGTGTTCAGCCAAGCTTCCACAGAGAAAATTAAGTATTTTTATAGTAGCAAAAACAGGAGTTAATATGTTAAAATGTCATTGTACTATAAGAAATTATTTAGAAAAGTCCTTGAACTACGTTTTGTATCAATAAAGTCACTTAACTTAAGATTTTTATCTTCAAAAATCACTCAATTATATTTATCATTAAAATAAATTTGGTATAACTCAGGCAATAATTTTACTTTAAAAGTAATACAATTTGAAAACATTTTCTCTGCCAAGATCTCTATTTCTTATTTCTTTTGTTCACAAGGAACCAAATGAAGAACCAGTAATAGCTATTAAAAGTTTCAAACTAATGTGTTGGCTGCTCGAGGTGTTGATAAAGTTGTAAGTATTGAAACTGATGGACCATCTTGTACTTCTAAAAGAGGTTGTTGAGGTTCAGAAGAAGAAGATTAGAAATCATAGTATAGTATAGATATTATCTTTGTAATTTTTTATTGTTATTTCAAACATTTATTATTTCATAATATTTTTTTTTGTGGGATCCATGATTAAATGGCATAAGAAAAAAATTAATTTGTCATGTTAAATTTATTTTAATGATAAATTTAGTTGAGTGATTTTTGAAGATAAAAGTCTTAAGTCGGGTGATTTTATTGATACAAAATAAAGTTTAATGACTTCCTTACATAATTTCTCATAATTCAGCAACCTTTTAAGATATTAACTCCGAAAACTGAGTACAGTTTTCCAGCAGCTAAAAAAGTAGTTTTCCCATTTAGCACTTTTTGGAACATTGGCCAAACACAAAGTACTGTTCTAAAAAAAAAATGGAGTATTTTCTTCTTGTTCCTCTGCTTGCCTTCATTTTGTTTCTTCATTGGTGGTTCTTTAGCCCTTCAAACACACAAAAGAGGTTATTGCCACCATCTCCAACAAAGCTTCCAATCATAGGTAATCTCCATCAACTTGGATCACTTCCTCACCGTTCTCTCCATAAACTATCCAAAAAATATGGTCCACTCATGCTACTTCACTTCGGCAGTAAGCCAGTTCTTGTTGCTTCCTCTGTCGATGCTGCTCGGGATATCATGAAAACTCACGATCTTGTTTGGTCAGGTAGACCTAAATCTAGCATGACTGATGGACTCTTTTATGGATCTAAAGACGTGGCCTTTACTCCATATGGTGAATACTGGAGACAAATTAGAAGCATAACGGTGCTTCACCTTCTCAACAACAAAAGAGTCCAATCTTATCGTCGTGTGAGAGAAGAAGAAATATCAAACATGATTGATAAAATTAGGCAACAATGTGATTCAGTGATAGACTTGAGAGATGTTTTAAGTTGTATGACTAATAACATAATCAGCAGAGTGAACATAGGAAGGACATATAATGAAGGGGAAAGTGGAATAGCTGTTAAGGCTCTCCTAGAACAACTTCTTGTACTAACAGGTACTTTAAACATTGGGGATTATATTCCATGGCTTAAATGGGTCAATAAAATCAATGGTCTGAATAGCAGAGTGAAGAAAGTAGCTAAAGATTTGGATGCATTTCTAGAGAGCGTCATTGAAGAAGGCATGATTAGGAACAAGAAAGGAGAATGCAATGTGGGTGAAGCTATAGATTTCATGGGCGTTTTGCTGGAAATTCAGAATGGAAAGGAGACTGGTTATACTCTTCAGAGAGATTCATTGAAAGCTATCCTTTTGGTAAATTTTCCTTCTTTATTCCTTCCTTGGTGCGTGTCTTGTTTTACTAATTACTATATTCACTCATAGCCAGCCAGCCAAGGGGTTTACTTGATTTGTTAGATTTCTAAGTTTTATTCATAACCTCCTTCTATCTTGGACGGTATGTAATCCATAAACAACATCACCATTTGTAAATTATATATTCTGACTAGTCCAGATATGTACTTGGGAATAGTTAAAAACATTGTCAATTGGAGTATATATTTTCATAGTACTATTTATTTTTAAAAACTAGTAAATTTTGTTCTTTGTGTTTCTTTATAATGCATAGGATGCGTTTGTTGCTGGCACAGAATCAACGTATATAGCTTTAGAGTGGACAATGACAGAGCTTTTAAGGCATCCAAGAGTTCTGAAAAAGTTAGAGGATGAAGTGCGAGAATTAGGCCAAGGGAAAACAGAGATAACAGAGGATGACTTAGGAAATATGCAGTATCTCAAAGCAGTGATCAAAGAGTCCCTCAGGCTTCATCCTCCGAATCCACTTCTTGTTCCTCGTGAATCAATGGAAGACGTAAAATTACTAGACTATCACATACATGCTAAAACTGAAGTCCTTATTAATGCTTGGGCAATCGGCAGAGACCCATTATTGTGGGACGATCCAGAGGAGAACCGACCAGAGAGGTTCTTGAATAGTGATATTGATTTCAAAGGACTAAACTTTGAGTTGATTCCGTTTGGAGCTGGCAGGAGGGGTTGCCCAGGAATTACTTTTGCTATTATCATAAATGAGCTAGCATTAGCAAGGATTGTGCACAAGTTCAATTTAGCATTACCAAAAGAAGAAGAATTGGACATGACTGAATGCCATGGGCTCGCTGTTCGTAGGAAATTACCTTTACTAGCGGTGGCTACTTCATGGTCTAGCTAGTGCTTAATAATTTCACGATCTGCTTCCTTTTTGGGTGTTTTGCACGTCTCTGTTATGTTGTTGTTTGCAAGATTTCTTCTTTTGACATGTTCTTGTATGCCAAAAACATCAAGCTATTCTATACGTCTTGCCGTTTGATATTTAACTATCAAACTAAAAGATGTGTCACTTCATTGCTACACTAATAAATCATCTTGCCGTTTGATATTTAACTATCCAACTAAAGGTTTTCCAGGTTAAGTTGGGATATAATGATTGCAAAAGAAGCCTTGCCTTTTTCATTTTTATTCTTCAACAAACAGTGGTATAATTGAAGTGTTGAATTAATATTACAGAACCATAGAGGTAGAATTCTGTAGAAATAACTATTTGCACTTCAACGAGAAATTTGCCGGGGAACCTTTTTCGGAAATCCATTAAGGTAGAATTTTGTTGAAATAATCAAAATTTGTGTTAGATATATTTGTATTAGTCTGTCCCAATAATGTGTTTGAATTACAATAATATGAAAATGAGAATGTTAATGCTTTTCAGCTAACTTAGTAGGTGTTTGGACATCCGGTTTTATATCGCAATATAAAATTATGAGATGAAATTAGCGTTTGGATATGTGATTTCAAGTTGATCAAATTCTCCAAAAAGCATGATTAGGGATTTTTCAAATACAAATATTGACTCACAAGTTTATAATTTGTAAAAATAACCCCACATTTATGTCTAATAATCATTTATTTCATATGTAAATAAAATTTATAATTCATATCATTACTTTTTGAATCATTTATATCTCATATAACGATTATTCTCAACAATATAAATTTATTTTTCTTCAAATACATTCCAACTTTACCATATATATTCACCAAATACATTCCTACTTTGACCAAATTTTTTTGTGGGTGTTTGTGATGATTTAATAAATTATGTGTGTTAGTTCGAATGGGTAATTTTAGGTATTTATAAGATCAAATGAGGTATGGACCGTGAAATAGAGTTATTCTATACCCAAAACTAACATCTAAAGTCAAAATTATAACGTTCGAAGTTTCTCTTATTTACAACTACACTAGTCTCAGGTAAAATGGTCATAATGCTTAACTTTAAGCTTTGAATGATACAAAATTGGTGGAATTTGAAAGAAAACTCATTGACCTACAATTTTCATATGTCATGGCTCACCTAATTCATTACGTACTAAAAAATATGGTAGTATACATTGTTTGCCTTCAAGAGAGGCACACATTGGTTGCATGTAGTTTTTCGACCAAATTTTTTTGTGGGTGTTTGTGATGATTTAATAAATTATGTGTGTTAGTTCGATTGGGTAATTATAGGTATTTATAAGTTCAAATAAGGTATGGAACGTGAAATAGAGTTTTTCTATACTAGAAACTAAAATATAAAGACAAAATTATGAACGTTCAAAGTTTCTCTTTTTTACAACTACACTAGTCTATGATAAAATGGTCATAATGCTTTACTTTAAACATTAAATGATACAAAATTGGTGGCATTTGAAATAAAACTCATTGACCTACAATTTTCATATGTCATGGCTCACCTAATTCATTACGTAATAAAAGATATGGTAGTATACATTGTTTGCCTTCAAGAGAGGCACACATTGATTGCATATAGTTTACCCAAAAAAAATTTTGTGGGTGTTTGTGATGATATAATAAATTATGTGTGTTAGTTCGAATGGGTAATTATAGGTATTTATAAGTTCAAATGAGGTATGGAACGTGAAATAAAGTTTTTCAATAACTGAAACTAACATCTAAAGACAAAGTTATAAATGTTCGAAGTTTCTCTTATTTACAACTAAACTAGTCTCTGGTAAAATGGTCATAATGTTTCACTTTAAATATTAAATGATAAAAAATTGATGGTATTTGAAAGAAAACTCATTGACCTACAATTTTCATATGTCATGGATCACCTAATTCATTCTGTACTAAAAGATATGGTAGTACACATTGTTACACATTGATTGCATTTGGTTTTTTGACAAAAAATCTTTGTGGGTGTTTGTGATCATTTAATAAATTATGTGTGTTAGTTCGAATGGGTAATTATAGGTATTTATAAGTTCAAATGAGGTATGAAACTTGAAATAGAGTTTTCCTATACCCGAAACTAACATCTAAAGCCAAAGTTATGAACGTTCGAAGTTTATCATATTTACAACTACACTAGTCTCTGGTAAAATGGTCATAATGTTTTACTTTAAATATTAAATGATAGAAAATTGGTGGCATTTAAAAGAAAACTATTTGACCGACAATTTTCATAAGTCATGGCTCACCTAATTCATTCCATACTAAAAGATATGGTAGCATACATTGTTTGCCTTCAAGAGAGGCATACATTGATTGCATGAGTTTTTTGACCAAAATTTTTTGTGGGTGTTTGTGATGATTTAATAAATTATGTGTGTTAGTTCGATTGGGTAATTATAGGTATTTATAAGTTCAAATGATGTATAGAGCGTGAAATAGAGTTTTTCTATACACGAAACTAACATATAAAACCAAAATTATGAACGTTCGAATTTTCTCTTATTTACAACTACACTAGTCTCAGGTAAAATGGTCATAATGTTTTACTTTAAACATTAAATGATACAAGATTGGTGGCATTTAAAATAAAACTCATTGACCTACAATTTTCATATATCATGGCTCACCTAATTCATTACGTACTAAAAGATATGGTAGTATACATTATATTGTTTGCCTTCAAGAGAGACACACACTGATTGCATGTAGTTTTTTTGCCCAAAATATTTTGTGGGTGTTTATGGTGATTTAATAAATTATTTGTGTTAGTTCGAATGGGTAATTATAGGTATTTATAAGTTTAAATGAGGTATGGACCGTGAAATAGAGTTTTTCTATACCCGAAACTAACATCTTAAACCAAAATTATGAACGTTCAAAGTTTTTCTTATTTCAACTACACTAGTATATGGTAAAATAGTCATAATTCTTTACTCTAAATATTAAATGATACAAAATTGGTGGCATTTGAAAAAAAACTCATAGACCTACAATTTTCATATGTCATGGCTCACATAATTTATTACGTACTAAAAGATATGGTAGTATACATTGTTTGCCTTCAAGAGAGGCACACATTGATTGCATGTAGTTTTTTTACTAAAATTTTTTGTGGGTATTTGTGATGATTTAATAAATTATTTATGTTAGTTCGAATTGGTAATTATAGGTATATATAAGTTCAAATGAGGTATGGACAGTGAAATAGAGTTATTCTAAACCCAAAACTAAAATCAAAAGCCAAAATTATGAACGTTAGAAGTTTCTCTTATTTACAACTACACTAGTCTCTGGTAAAATGATCATAATAATTTACTTTAAACATTAAATGATAAAAAATTGGTGGCATTTGAAAGAAAACTCATTGACCTACAATTTGTATATGTCATGGCTCAGTTAATTCATTACGTACTAAAAGATATGGTAGAGGCACACATTGATTGCATGTAGTTTTTTACCAAAATTTTTTGTGAGTGTTTGTGATAATTTAATAAATTATGTGTGTTAGTTCGAATGGATAATTATAGGTATTAATAAGTTCAAATGAGGTATGGAACTTGAAATAGAGTTTTTCTATACCCGAAAATAACATCTAAAGCCAAAATTATGAACGTTCGAAGTTTCTCTTATTTACAACTACACTAGTCTGTGGTTAAATGGTCATAATGCTTTACTTTAAACATTAAATGATACAAAATTGGTGGCATTTGAAAGAAAACTCATTGACCTACAATTTTGATATGACATGGCTCACCTAATTTATTACATACTAAAAGATATGGTAGTATATATTGTTTGCCTTCAACAGAGGTACACATTGATTGCATATAATTTTTTGACCAAAATTTTTTGTGGGTGTTTGTGATGATTTAATAAATTATGTGTGTTAGTTCGAATGGGTAATTATAGGTATTTATAAGTTTAAATAAGTTATGGGCCGTGAAATTATATTTTTCTATACCCGAAACTAACATCTAAAGCCAAAATTATGAACGTTCGAAGTTTCTCTTATTTACAACTACACTAGTCTCTGGTAAAATGGTCATAATGATTTACTTTAAACATTAAATGATACAAAATTGGTGGCTTTTGAAAGAAAACTCATAGACCTACAATTTTCATATGTCATGGATCAACTAATTCATTACGTACTAAAAGATATGACAGTATACATTATTTGCCTTCAAGAGAGGCACACATAGATTGCATGTATCTTTTTGACCAATTTTTTTTGTGGTTGTTTGTGATGATTTAATAAATTATGTGTGTTAGTTCGAATGGATAATTATAGGTATTTGTAAGTTCAAATAAGGTATGGAACGTGAAATAGAGTTTTTCTATACTCGAAACTAACATCTAAAGACAAAAGTATGAACATTCAAAGTTTCTCTTATTTACAACTACACTAGTCTCTGATAAAATGGTCATAATGCTTTACTTTAAACATTAAATGATACAAATTGGTGGTATTTGAAAGAAAACTCATTGACCTACAATTTTCATATGTGATGTCTCACCTAATTTATTACGACTAAAAGAAATGGTAGTATACATTGTTTGCCTTCAAGAGAGGAACACATTGATTGCATGTAGTTTTTTTATCAAATTTTTTTATGGATGTTTGTGATGATTAAATAAATTATGTGTGTCCATTCGAATGGGTAATTATAGGTATTTATAAGTTCAAATTAGTTATGGACAGTGAAATAGAGTTATTCTATACCCAAAACTAACATCAAAAGCCAAAATTATGAATGTTTGAAGTTTCTTTTATTACAACTACACTAGTCTCTGGTAAAATGATCATAATGGTTTCCTTTAAACATTAAATGATAAAAAATTGGTGGCATTTGAAAGAAAACTCATTGACCTCAATTTTCATATGTCATGGCTCACCTAATTTATTACGTACTAAAAGATATGGTAGTATACATTTTTGCCTTCAAGAGAGGCACATATTGATTACATGTAGTTTTTTTATCAAAATTTTTTGTGGGTGTTTGTGATTATTTAATAAATTATGTGTGTTAGTTCGAATGGGTAATTATAGGTATTTTTAAGTTTAAATGAGGTATGGACAGTGAAATAGAGTTACTCTATATCCAAAACTAACATCTAAACCCAAAATTATGAACGTTCGAAGTTACTCTTATTTACAACTACACTAGTCTAAAGTAAAATGGTTATAATGCTTTAATTTAAACATTAAATGATACAAAATTGGTGGCATTTGAAAGAAAACTCATTGACCTACAATTTGTATATGTCATGGCTCACCTAATTTATTACGTACTAAAAGATATGGTAGTGTACATTGTTTGCCTTCAAGAGAGGCACACATTAATTGCGTGTAGTTTTTTGACCAAAATTTTTTGTTGGTGTTTGTGATGATTTAATAAATTATATGTGTCAGTTCGAATGGGTAATTGTAGGTATTTATAAGTTCAAATGAGGTATGAAACTTGAAATAGAGTTTTTTTATAACCGAAACTAACATCTAAAGCTAAAATTATGAACGTTCGAAGTTTCTCTTATTTACAACTACACTAGTATGTGGTAAAATGGTCATAATGATTTACTTTAAACATTAAATGATACAAAATTGGTGGTATTTGAAATAAAACTCATTTACCTACAATTTTCATATGTCATGGCTCAGCTAATTTATTACGTACTAAAACATATGGTAGTATACATTGTTTGCCTTCAAGAGAGGCACATATTGATTGGATGTAGTTTTTTTACCAAAATTATTAGTGGGTGTTTGTGATGATTTAATAAATTATGAGTGTTAGTTCGAATGGGTAATTATAGGTATTTATAAGTTCAAATGAGGTATGAAACGTGAAATCGAGTTTTTCTATACTCAAAACTAACATCTAAAGACAAAATTATGAACGTTCAAAGTTTCTCTTATTTACAACTACACTAGTCTTTGATAAAATAGTCATAATGTTTGACTTTAAACATATATAAATTTGGTGGCATTTGAAAGAACACTAATTGACCTACAATTTTCATATGTCTTGGCTCACCTAATTCATTACGTACTAAAAGATATGGTAGTATACATTGTGTGCCTTCAAGAGAGGCACACATTGATTGTATGTAGTTTTTTGACCAAAATTTTTTGTGGGTGTTTGTGATGATTTAATAAATTATATGTGTCAGTTCGAATGGGTAATTGTAGGTATTTATAAGTTCAAATGAGGTATGAAACTTGAAATAGAGTTTTTTATAACCGAAACTAACATCTAAAGCCAAAATTATAGATGTTCGAAGTTTCTATTATTTACAACTACACTAGTCTCTGGTAAAATGGTCATAATGTTTCACTTTAAACATTAAATGATACAAAATTGGTGGTATTTGAAAGAAAACTAATTGACCTACAATTTTCATATGTCATGGCTCACTTAATTCATTACGTACTAAAAGATATGGTAGTATACATTGTTTGCCTTCAAGAGAGGCACACATTGATTGTATGTAGTTTTTGATCAAATTTTTTTGTGGGTGTTTGTGATGATTTAATAAATTATGTGTGTTAGTTCGAATGGATAATTATAGGTATTTATAAATTGAATTAAAGTATGGAACGTGAAATCTAGTTTTTCTATACCCGAAACTAACATGTAAAGCCAAAATTATGAACGTTCGAAGTTTCTGTTATTTACAACTACACTAGTCTCTGGTAAAATGGTCATAATGCTTTACATTAAACATTAAATGATACAAGATTAGTGGCATTTGAAATAAAACTCATTGACCTACAATTTTCATATGTCATGGCTCACCTAATTCACCTAATTCATTACATACTAAAAGATATGGTAGTATACAGTGTTTGCCTTCAAGAGAGGCACACATTGATTGCATGTAGTTTTTTGACCAAAATTTTTGTAGGTGTTTGTGATGATTTAATAAATTATGTGTGTTAGCTCGAATGAGTAATTATAGGTATTTATAAGTTTAAATGAGGTATGGACCGTGAAATAGTATTTTTCCATACCCGAAACTAACATCTAAAGCCAAAATTATGAACGTTCGAGGTTTCTCTTATTTTCAACTACACTAGTCTCTGGTAAAATGGTCATAATGCTTTCTGTGGATTGTTCATGTGCTAGATGTTTGTGTCTATCGACGTAAGTCCTCAAAAAAATTACTATAACTTTCAAACCGTATAAACCAGAAAAACCAAACCGACATTAAACAAACCAATGGTTATTTTTTTTCGTTTGATTTGGTTTGGTTTTAGAAATTTAAAAAACCGATTAAATTGGTTTGATTTTGATTTTAATCAATAACCTATCCAAACCGAACCAGGAACACCCCTATGACTGCACCTATGAAGAAAAGTTTGAAAAAACCAAGTAATCATATCAAATATTTACAAAATGGCTAATAAAAAGTTCTAAACAAAATTATGGAAATAGCTTGCAATACCATAAATCACAATCAAATATACATTCAGGTCGAAACAGAAATCCTAATTATAACCTGTTGGAGATATTGATCTCTCTAATAGACAAAGAAACCAATAAATATTATGAAAGAAAAAAATGTTTGGTTTTTTTTGTACATTTTAATTTACTAATCTACTGATAAAACAAAAATAGATCAACAAAAAATAATTATAAATTACAATAATTGGTTAAGAAAAAGGATAAATTACTTAATTACACATCATTATTTATCATATTCTCAATTTTTCCCTACCATTTCAAAATAATACAAAAATCCCTACTTTTCACCCAAAATTCAAACCATCCGGATACATTATTCCTCTCCACTCCAAACAAACGTTCCTCACTCCTACATTCACTCCTTCTATCTCTCCCTATTTTTACTCACACAATCAAATCAATTATCTCATTCATTCTAATTTGAATTTCAAAAGGTTTCTCTCTCCATTCCACCAATTTCAAATCTGAAAATAGGTAATCTCATCTTCTTCAATTTGTTGTTCTGCGTCTTTTTATTTTTCATCGATTTTGTCTAATACCTTCACACTTCTTTCTCTTTTACTTTCCAAACGTAAAAAAAATTCAAATCGATTTCGATTCTTAATGTGAATTTCCAAGACAATTCAAAATTTCTCACAATTAAGTAACTTCTTTTTTGGTTTGTATTTTTTTGACTTAATCTCGTCATGGTTCCTCATCAGCCATTGTTATTTTCAACCTCTTCTTCCTCCATCATCTTCGTTGTACCACAATATCCTAACGATGTGTGTGTATTCTTTTTTTTTTGTGAGATCAAATGAGTTCTTAATAGACTATGTTTATGGGTGGGTGTTTCAACTTGTGTATATATTTCTTATGCCTGACACGATGGGTGAGTGAGTGTTTCAACTTGTTTATGTATTTTTTAAGATTATTTTTAGATCTGGATGTATTTTTGGTGTTTCTGGTGAAGTTTTTGTGTATTGGTTCATTTTTAGATATTTGTATCAGTATATTTAAGGGTATCACTTCACTATTGTACTTCTTGTATCAATGTAATCAAATGTATTTATTCATTGATATACTTTTGTATCAACATATTCAACTTATACATTTATATTAAGATATTCAAATATATCAGTTCATTTAGTATCTATTTTTTTGTTTTAAATTTCTGGTTTCCCCTGTTGTTAGTTGCTTTAAATTTGATACATATCATATTGTTATGTATCTTGTTTTAAATCTCCCTCTTTTACACATAAATGCTAATTTTGGTCTATTTTGTTGATATATTATGATTAATGTATCAAAGGTATTAAGTATCAAATTATATGATGGGATGTAATCTGCATAACAATGTATCATAATCTAAAATAGTTAAACATATGATACTTAAATAATATTGAATGAACATATGATCTTACATTTTGTGTCAGATTCAAATAAATGGTAGATTGTATACAACATCATTTGGTATTGAGTAAAAGTTACTCATTTTTACAAATAAAACCCTAATTTTTGTCTATTTTTTTTAATTTATATTTATGATCAATGTATCAAAGATTAAAGTTCAAATTATATGATGGGTGTAAACTGTAGAACAGTGTATCATAGAACGAATTAACATTACCTGATACTTTATAATAACCACACGTTGATACACAGATCTAAAAATCCAACACATATGCGGCAAACTAGTAATGTATCAAGTTGTAACTAGCAATGTATCATGACTAATTTATTAACAAACACATCCAAAAAAACAAAAATAAAGTGTGTGTCTTAATACCCATGCCTCTATAATGATACATTACAGAAAAATGATAGTAAGAAGAAACGTAAGCGTAATTTATGAGATTTAATTAGATTTTCAGATTTATTTCTTGTTTTAGCGCAATAGACTGGTACTTCTTGTATCAGAATTAAGTTGAAGTGTGTCATATACAAAATATTAATACTATGTATCAAAGCAAACTGACTGGTAATCACTGGTTGCTTACAAGGACAAGAAAACTGGAAGTCTGTTGGAATCACAACACCCGCTTGATGATGAATTTGTACAAGATATTATGCAACAAGGAAACGACATCCTGTATATTTTTATATGACTTTGTTTTGATTTATACGTTCAACACAATTTTATAATGTATCTGCTGCATTTTGAAGGGACTGCAGACTGTTTGTAGCTATTTTTGCTGGATTTCTTACCAACAAAATTTCAATCTCATCTAATGGTTTAAGATCCGATTATTTTCGTTCAAGATATGAAGCAATTCTATGAAAATACGGTAGCAAAAATGTTGAGGTATATGTTAGTGAAAATGATGATACGCCGAAGTCCAGGGGTCAATTCACACCACAGACCAGGAGGATTTGGTCAATATAGTATAGTCATTATGTATATGTGGACACACCCATTTGAACATTTTACAAAAAATTTTTAATCTAAATAGATATATATATTTTATTGTTTTTAATCCCAGTATGCATATTTTTCTTTATTTTTTTGTTGTAATTATAGTGTTTATGGTACACAGTACAAAAATAGGATAACTTTAAAAATTATTTAATACAAAATAGCTTCATAAATTTAAGTATCACACAATTTTGTTTATTCAAAAGGTTGTTTATTAAGTTATTGATACAATTGTATAATGTATCATCTATAAAATACAGTATCTTGCAATCATAATAAGATACATAAATAGTAATGTATCATGATGCTTTATATCAACAATACAACTCACAACTCTAAAAATCCATTGCATATACGTCAAACTAGTATTGTATCAAATTGTAACCAATAATGTATCATGATTTATATATTCATATACAAATTCAGAAATAAAAAATACTTATTAAAGCACAAATATAAAATAAAAAATAAATTCACATGTATATGATACTTTATATTATCATCACACTAACTCAAAGATCTAATAACAATACATATACGTCAAACTAGTAATGTATCAATTTGTAACCAATAATGTATCACGACTTATTTATTAATACACAAATTCAAAAATAAAAAAACATAGAGGTTACATAGGAAATCCAGACAATTAAACCAGTTGATACATCAAAGCTTTGTATCTCGCCAACATTCTTATTTGTTGTATCATTACAGAGGGGATACATAGCAAATCCAACCTCACGTATCTTCACCTCAACATACAACTTTACTCCCATATTAAAGATCTAAAACCACATTACAGATACATCAAACTAGTAATGTATCATTTTGTAATCAGCAATGTATTACGACTTATATATCAATATACAAATTTAAAAAATAAAAAACAGAGGATATACATGGAAAATCTAGACAATCGCACCAGTTTGATACATAAAAACTTTGTATCTGGCCAACATTCTTATTTGTTGTATCAATACAAAGGGGATACATGAAAAACATGGAGAACGATGAACAAGGAGAACATTCTTATCTAAGCTTTGGAAAGTTTCTTCGACGAAACATGGAGAATGATGAACATCAAAACAGGGAGAAAGCTTTGGAAAGTTTCTTCGGCGAAATAGGGAGAATGATGAACAACAAAACAGGGAGAAAGCTTTGGAAAGTTTCTTCGACAAAATAGCGAGAGCGATGAACAACGAAACAGGGAGAAAGCTTTAAAAAGTTTCTTCGACGAAATAAGGAGAACGATGAACAGCGAAATAGGGAACATGGAGAACGATGACTTATATGCAGATTTGATGTTTTGAATTGGTTTGTTATGTTAGGATCTATTTTCCAGTAATTGGTAGTAAGGGAGGAACTTAATAGAGTAAATTATGGGATTGTAATTAGATTTTTTACGTTTGTTTTCCCTTTTTAAACGCCAATTACGAGATTTGATTTTCAAAATTTTCCCCTTATTACGCGCAACAAACCGGAATTGATATAGCAACAATAATGTATCCGCCCAAGTAGTTATGTATCCGGATGGCCTTAAAAACATGGGATTTATGTAATTAGAAAAAGAGTAGGGATATGAGGTAATTTCACTCTTACACTATGTGATTCTTAAAAATTATACAAGATTAAATAAGGGTATAAGAGTAAAGTTACATCATTTCTTAATGCAAGTGCAAAGTAAAAAGGTGACATATAAAATGAGACGCAGGGAGTATATTATCCTTTGAATATAATAAATATAATGTCTTGAAAAGTGTAATAGGAAAATGACTATAATTAATGATAAAAGTAAATTATGAATTAAGTGTAAAATTATCCATTGATTTCATAAAGTGGACAAGTACGGTTGGATATCCTAAAATAGTATAGTGAACAACTATTGTTGGATGGAGGGAGTAGTTTCTTAAAATTTTACTTCCTCCGTCCAACAATAGTTGTCCACTATATTATTTTGGTACGTCATCGAAAGCCCATAGAAAAATACACATTATATGATTATTATATTCATATTTTAGTTTGACTAAAAATAATAAGATAGAAGGATGATCGTCTTGTGGAAGTGGATATAAAAAGGAGCTCATAAGATTGTGCATTAATTTTATATTTTGTTCCGGATTTTTTTTCTACTAGTTCTGGATACGAGCGTTGCACGTGTAATCAATACTAATCCTTCGCAAGAACAATTAAATTATAAGTCAGTTTTTTGATAATCTTATTATCCATAAATTGTGAAGACTTAATTATTATGTAGTTGGAATAAAACAAAATAATGGCATATCACTAAATTATTGAACAATTATAAAGGAGGTGATAGTTGTCGCATGCCTTTGATCTTGGACGGGATAAAAGACGAGGTTAAAATTTGTGAAGATAGAATGTTCTTAGTCTAATAGGACTTATAGTTATGTATTAGAGATCCAAAATCAATAGATGATTCTTCTCGTTCCTTTATGACTTATTTGCATATCGTAAATTAAATATTATTGAATTAATCCCACTTTTAAAGGTATCCAACATAGAGAGGTCAAAAAGCAAATTATAGAGGCAAGATCATTTCTAAGAAATGATCATTATCAACAAATTAGAGATATTATCAAAGAAAACAAAGTCATAAAGCTTCAACATTCATGATCATTTTGAAAATATGTACATAGTGATATCTGCAAGATTCCTACACAACTGTACTTTAAAATGTAACGATGAGTAGAAAAAATCAAGAGAAGTTATATATAACACAAATACAATTTAAGAAATTAATTGAACCAACTTTTCTATGATTACCTCCTAGAGATAGCTAAATAAGAAGACGATAAATATTGCTACACTATTGAGTATTACTGAGTTACCAAAATCTTGAGAAACTATATATGACGACAATATTCGTAGCATTCCAAACAAAATTATCATATTCTTTCATTCATATGAGAAGCACAACATAAAAAGCACAATAATTTATTATTGAAATAATAACTAAATGACTCATATTTAAACATGAAAGGCGGAATTTTTGTTACATACCATGTAAGTTTACACATACGATATATTATATTGTTTCATCCAAATAGTGAGAATTAGTTATATGCTAAATGTCCATTTATATAAGATAAATTAATTTATCAAGTAGAAAATTCATCATTAATTTATGCTAATTATGATGGAAGGAAATCAAAAGTTTTTCAACAATATTTATTGTAGCTATTACTTAGCATTTAAGATAATTTATGAATATAATTCATTGAACTTTTTTTATAGTTTTGCGCGTTAGGAGTATCTGAAGAGATTGTTTTAAATATTGCAAAACTTTTGATTTTGTTCTATCATTTAATAATACAAATATTCATTGTATTTATATTAATTCATGTCACAAGTTGTGTTTTAACTTCCGAAAACTTAAAGAAATATTATGGGTTTTTCCATTTTAGAATATTATTATTATTATGTATTTATATTTTTGTCCATAAATATATAAGAATAGTGTTTAATAGGATATGATAATATTTATTAATAATTAATGTGTATTTACATTTTTGTTCATCAATATTATGGCATTATAAGGACATTTTCGTAATTCAACTTTTGACTTGGAGGCTTCCCGCTTTTATATATATATATATATATATATATATATATATATATGTATATGAATACGAATATGATAATTAAAGTCATAACTCATAACAATGATATCATATTATTGACATAATATATAAACATGACCCTTAACTTGACTTCAATTGGTAACTATGACCTTTAACTTTGAGTGTGCACAAGTATACACTAAAACTTGTATAAAATTGACAAATAGACACATTTGTATGGCGTCCAACATGACAATTTTGTGTCCTACATGGCGTTCTATGTGTATTATGTCACGTAAGACATGTGTGTCTACTTGTTCAATTTTATATAAGTTTAAGTGTCTACTTGTGCACACTCAAAGTTGGACGACATAGATGTCAGTTGAAATCAAACTAAAGGGCATATTTATGTATTATGCCTATTTTTTATTTTGTACTTTATGAGTATGAATTTTTTATTGTCACCGATTTATACTTTTGGTTCGATATTATAACTTAGGACTTTGTAGGAAATCGCTAACTACTGACCATATGTTTTCTTCTGTAATATCAATTAGGCATAACACATAAATAGGACACTTAACTTGGATTCAAATTTTAACTTTGACCTTAAACTTTCAAAATTCATAAAGGAGACACTTTAACTATCCAACTCTAAAATAAAAAAAACACTCGAATATTGAAGCCCAAACACGTGAAATGCAGACGCTCCAACGTAGAATAATGAGTCACTCAATGGCTGCCGACTAATTAAAAAATTTACACGTAGATATTAGAATTAAAAAAATTAAATTAATATTCAAATTAATACAAGGGTGAAACTGTTCCATTTTACCCTATTTCTCTCTCAAAATCGCAAACCCCTAGTGTAACACCCCGCCTTTTTTAAACGTATAAAATTACTCGTATCTTCACGAAAAGACCAAGAGGGTAGGTAATAAATTAAGAATGATGTGGTATGTCATATTTTAAGTGTTCAAGGGTTGTATCTCAAGTTTTGAAGTTAGGTAAGTGGAAAAATGAAAGTTGACGAAAGTTACCGTAAGTTCCATTTTAAAGATTTCTCTGAAATTTGGGTCAAATGTCTCGGAGGTTTTCTCCCAATATATAAAGAGTTATGGGGCCTACGACCTATGAAATTGAAGGTCTACGAGTCTAGTTTCCAACACATCAAACTGTTTGTTCATACGACTTCAGAATAGAGAGATATTTGCGTTTTCGTGGGACTATGCAAGTATGCACATGAGGTGGGGCCCTAGGTCGGTGGAATTTTATATACATCTTCTTCTTTGACCTTTTCTTCATTTTGTCACGCCCCGAGCCTACACCCTGGGCGGGACCGGCACTCGGAGACCATTGCTGGCCCCAAGCGAACCCTTGGCCTGGCTTTCTTAACTCAGCGGAAACCTAACTCAACAGAATAACTCAATGCCATGCAAAGACATAAAATAACTT